>MU702689.1:126545-146958 GCA_026770625.1 Nicotiana glauca | reverse complement strand
CCAAAATTAACTTAAAAATACTAATTATCCCTTAATAATAATTTTCACATAATATTAAATACCAATTAAAAATAAAATCACACAATTTGACATTAAATGTTAAAAAAATGCAAAGTATGTTATTTTTGATTTTTTATTTTTTGTAAAGCATACTTAATTACTCACAATTGTAAAATTAAATAAAAAATACAAATGCGATATATTTTTGTATTTTCATTAATTTAAACACATATAATCACGCACATACAAACGCAAGCAATTACCAAAAATGCCACGAAAAATCTCAAAATTGCACACAAAGAAAAATTGTTTTGTTTTGAATTTTTGGGAGTATTTCTCATATAGGGCAAAAATCACGTGCTTACAACTATGCATCGAATAATCCTCATTCCTATTATTATATCCTTCTAGCTGCTTCTTCATCTGCGCTAAGCCTTTCCTTTGCTTATCCTTTGATAGTTACACAAACAAGGAATACATGAAGAAACAAAGAATAAGGAAACTGAACCATCAATGCCATCTCAGTGAACTACATGATATCGCAAACTAGCTTCAGAAAGTTGTTTATTGCAGAGACGAGATCGTTTAAGTGGACAACAACTTCTGAAGGAATTGAAGTCAAACATAGACCACCTCAGTGATAAGAATATTAGCATGGACTCTGAAGATGATGAATTGATAAGTATTCTAAATGTAGATATGAGGCATCAGTTAGAAGATTGGACAAATTGTCAAAGTGAGATTTCAGCATTGATTTTGGATGTCGAGTGCTTAATATATAAAGACCTTATTGATGTGAGACGAAAGAAGAAAAAAAACTGAAAAATGGCGAGCACTGGGCTCGTCTAAATCCGCATCTAGACGCGAAGGCAGACGCGACCAGGCCAGCCACAAAATAAAAAAACAGTGAAGTGAGGGCATCGCGCGCCTCACTTTGCTAATTGTTAAATTTACACCAGTGGGCTCATCTAAATCCGCGTCTAGACGCGAAGGCAGACGCGACCAAGCCAGCCACAAAATTAAAAAAATAGTGAAGTGAGGGCATCGCGCGCCTTACTTTGCGAATTGAAAATTTTTTTTAATGTATTTTTTCTTTCTTTTTCTTCTTAAAATATTATAGTTATTTCTTAAGGTAACTGCGCCTGACTTTAAAGTATCAGAGAAGAACCTTCAACTTCAAAAAACCTAATTCAGTTTCTCACCCCAATATTACAACTCCAGCGTGCCTCAACGTCAATCAATTTTAAACCAACATGTATGTCGTACTCCGCTTTCATGGTTTTACGTTTGATTACATTACTTTTTCTGCTAAATTTGTTGTAGTCAAGCATGTTGTGGTTTCTTCACAAATTTTTGAGTTCGACCTACACTATCAGAAGTTAGTTTAGTATCGGAATCAACAGACTGAGGGCTTGCCAATATTTAAATCCTCGTCTGGTATTCGAGTTTACCTATGTTTTTAGCTTCTTTTTAACAGCTCAGATGATTTGCATCCTTCTATGTTTGTTTCTTAACTCACTTGTGTTCATCCTAGGTTGATGCACATAGCAATCTTGGGAATCAGATGAAAGCACAAGTATTAGTGAAAGAGGTAAAATACTGAGATTTTCTTAGCCCTTTTATACACATACATGCGGATATTCAAGCCTGAAATATCATATTCCATAAAATTGGTTTTACAGTATTCAAAGGTAACATATTTAACTTTCACATAGTTTAAAGTTCTTCTTTTCTGTAGTATTTCTGTTTCTATTTTTGAAAGTAGAATTTATAATTTTGTATAAATTATAGAAAAGTCAACATTTTTCCAGTATCATTAAAGTACTTGTTAAGATTTATATGAAATTTCTTTAATCCCCATAGCATCAACTGTATAAGAAGTTGCTCCAGTTATTCCAATTCTATTTAAAGAGTTCTTTAAGTGATATGGAACGTACTGTAGCAACTAAATATTTTTATAATCAATAAAAAAATTATTTGCCCAATATATTTGCTGAAACAGTGCTAATACGCTCTTGATTGTATCCGTGTAGCATGGTGAGTTATTTTCCGCTGTGCTCAACTAAAAGTCTTATGATTTTATCAAACCAGATACTAGAAAAGAATACTTGTAATCATTCAATGACTAAGTCAAGCAGGAAGTATCTGTCACAATTTGTATGCAAGGTTTATATGAAAAGTTTAGTACATGTATGACGAGAGGGATACAACCCACATGTATGGAGGCACTACGTATACAACCTAAATTTGCCATTGCATGGTCCAATCTTGGTAGCCTCTTCATGGATGCGGGTGATCTTAACAGGGCATTACAATACTACAAGGAATGGAATACCTTAAATCATTTCGCATATTACGTTATCCGGAGTTTTGGATTTGTTTTCGCACTAAGTTTACTCACTATTTTTGTGATTCAACCTTCTCATATCCAAGAACCCATCAAGCTAAAACAAAATTTTACAGATGCATATTTGAATATGGGAAACGTGTATAAGGTAACACCTTCTGCTTTGTGCTAATATGGTATGTGGTGCAAGTGTCGTGGTAAGAATATGGGACATATGTGTTTCTCCTTGCATTTTCCATGCTAAGGGAATGCCATAGGAGGCCATTATGTGTTACCATCGTGCTCTCATTGTGCGACCAGACTATGCAATGGCTTTTGGTAAGTGCTCATTTCTTGGTCTTAGCTTCATATCAATTGCTATGAAGTTGCTTAGGTGAAATTCATTTGCAGAGTACTTATCTATATGTATACATGTCTTTTCTTTTAGAAAATATATTTGTCGACGTCTTTGCACGGAATGATCACATCATACTGCTTGCCTCCTTTTTTTTCTCGGGGATAAATCATATTGCTTTCATCTACACCGTTGCAGTTATTTTGTCAATTGGCTAAAACATTGAGTTTTCATTTTTCCGATGTAGCTGATGCTCTATTCTAATTGAGGTGAAGGATAAAGTAGGACGAAAATCATATAAGCTCGAAGCTACCTGAGGCCTCAATTCTAGGCAACGCGGTACGCGGGGCTATTTTGACTGACTTTTTAGGGTGAGTTTTGCAGCAGATCTTATAGCCGTATTTTGCTAGGTATTGGCTCCTCTTGGTCCAGATTTGTTGACTGTTTTTCAGCGATATCGGTAGCCGGTTTAAAGCTGGATTTTTCAGACTATTTTTAGGTGAGAAAGTCGCAACATTTCGAACTGTTTGACGCTGATTTTCTCAGTTTTTTTGAGTATTTTGCGGCTGTTTTAAGTTCCAGTTTAAAGCTGGTTTGTGTGGGTTTAAGGTGGAAGAAAAAGCTTGTGAAAAAGAATAATTTTTGTGCTCCTCAAACAACAGTTTCTGCTGTGATTGAGCACAAATAGTACTGTTATGCATTCCCTTCCTCTTTTGTTTGTCCTTGGTTTGCTCTTACGCATTTAGAACAAAAATGGTCTTCAGTTGTTGTCACCAGTTTGGGAGTGACTTATACATGATACATCAACTTTTTCTTGGCTGGACACGTAATACTGTACAAGCTAAAATACAAGAAAGAAGAGCATCTACAGCCATTTAGGCTTCAATGGTGGCCAAAGAGTTACTTTCTTCAGACCCGATGGATATTTCTCATTGTATCCTTCTTATCACTCCATGTCTTAAGTCAGTCTTCAGATTTTATATCTTAGCTTATGTATCTTGATTAGACTGTATATATTGTTATGAGTTTTGTGCTTCCTCAACTGAATGTTTACTGCTGCAGTGCTCCATTCTCCAAGAAAAAGAAAAAACCTGCATAATGTATTTTCATTAATTTTGTGCATTATTTTCTTGTATGATCTGTTTGCAAAAATGTTTGGCTAAATAAAATGAAGCTTAATTGTGAGTGGTTCAAGTGATAATTGGTGTTTTCAGCACTATACTTTTCAGATATTGAAAGTTGACTTCATTTCCTAGCATAAGCAAAATAACAATTGTGATTCATATTATCTATCGCATATTGCTGTTAGCCATACACTTAAGCATGGTGAGATATTTGCCCTCTTGCCTGCTCTGTAGCTTTTACTAACCTTCTAGTCATAATTCAGGGTCTTTTATTTTTTGATGTAAGAAGTTAATGTTGTTCTCTATGTACAATTCCTTTATAGTGCAAAAGCCATAATGTTTCAGCTGGAACACATCTCATAGAGGTGCAACCAATCATTCCAAAGGTAAATTTTCTTCAACTTTCTCTACTGCACTTATATTTATTTATTTTCCACTGCATCACCAGATGTTGGTGTGCTTATCGCTGCTGACACTGTAGCCTTCTCAATATCAATGACGACATTATCTGATTTTCCATCCTTTTTCATCAGAAGAGGAGCAGTTTCACTGGTCACTTCATTGTCTTCAGACTTCTGTTCCTCAACTACTAAGGGAGGCAAACGGATGGAAGTCCCATACTATTCTCTTATCTCTTTGTCACGTTGGTAGCTCGAAAACAGAATTTTGAACTTGACCTCTTAATAATATTTGGACAATGATCATAAAGGACAAGCATCTCATACTATTCTTTCATACTCATGCATATAAATAGTAATCTTGCCTTGTTGTGTACTGTGCCATTATTCTCCATATTAACTGTTATACCTAAGATTCATATTCAGACATGAAGTGTAAACTTTATTCGATTTGCTTATGTTTCATATGCTGCTCCAAATATGATATTCCAAAATTCGAGCAGAAAGAAACGTTTATTAATTTCGTGGTCCAAAGAAAGTAATGTTTGACAAATTGAGACTAGACAGATATTAGATACTAATATATGCTCACTCATTGTTGTTCTTTCTGAACACCAGTCTCATCGGAATCTTGTGTCATATTTATGCAAGAGGGACATATAAATTTACGATCGTTGAAGTAGTTGTAAAATGGGTTTAGCTGTTTTACTGATTGTATTCTCATTTACTTTCTGCTTCTTCCTCATTACTGTAGGTAGAGAAGGTTCTGTGACACAAGCTTTGCTAAATCTTCTTTTGGAGGATATGAAATCATGGCCTGCATCGATGTGAGTTCCCGTTCCTTATTAAAATGGATAGCATATCTTCCTTTGCAATATGGTGGTTGGAAATTCAAGATTCAACAATCTCAACTCTTGGTTAGGAGGAATCAGAAATTAAATCTGCAATCACTTGACCTTTGTGGTTATGTGTTAGCTGATGTTGGAGTCTTGAACATAAAAGATCTTTCTTCCATGATGTTTTTGAACCTGTCACAATCGAAAAGTGATATTTATTCTATTTTCCTATTGTTATCTCACTTTCGCGTCCAAGCTTGGAGTTAAGACACCATTTATTTGCTCATAGTCAGCCATTGATGTCACTTCGTTCATCTCTACATCTATTGAAGTAGAGATGTAAGAAACCACAGTCATATACAATCTTGAGAGTGTTAGCTCTATCTTTGGATACAATTGGAATAGTTCAACAATCGTGTAATAATACAGTAAAGTTTTTAGTTTTCAGTTAACTGAATAAACCATAATGAGAATGAAGCATACAAATTAGTACTAACATTACTATTTACTTTATGTTCATTTTGCATTCTTGTATTTGTATTGCATATTTTCACATGCCAGAGTACACTTATCACTTTAACGCTTGGAATATTTTACAATTTCTCTCTCATTTCAAGAAAGCTACTTATGTCATACCATACTTTCAATAGAATTTAAAAGAGCAAATAATTAAGAGCAATATTATCATGCTAATATATTGTTTTTGCAATCCGCGCATCGCGCGGGTACGTATACTAGTCAACTATAATGAGGTAAGGGTAGTAAGTACGCAACTTGCCCTACCTTGTGCAGGTAGAGAGGGATTTAAAATACCTAAAATGGAAAAAAAAAACTTTGCGATGTTCTTTTACATTGTAGTGCATTGAACAAACTAAAGATGTTACAACTAGAACAATTTTCATTATATCTCCAATGAGTTTACCACGTCGATAACCGCTCATGGATGGAAATTATACAGAGCAAAGACGGATCCAAAATTCAAATTTAATGGGTTCAACATTTAAGTTCTTATGGCTGAACCCATTACACTTTTGAATCTAATGGTTCAAAAATCAAACTCTTTTGAAATCTTTGTGATTTTTCACAAAGGATCTATACTCTGTGTCGAAAATGTTGGATTCAGTAGAACCTGTTGATTGTATGTTCCATCCGCCACCGATGCAGAGGGTTGTGAACATTTTCCGCTCTCGTTTCAAGATATTTGAGCTCCATTCTCTAGATTTATGGCCTCATTTATGTTCTTAGCCAATTCTGTAGCTGTTCCAATGTAAGTATGAGGTGTTAAGTTCAACAGAGCTGTCTTCGCATCAGCCGGTATGTCCAATTTTTGTATAAAATCTCTACAAATTTCTTTGGTCACTGTTCTTCCTCGGGTTAACGCCTTCAGTTTCTCATAAGGCTCTGGCACACCATACCTTCGCATCACCTAAACACCAAACAAAAATAGAACAAATAAACTTTGTAAATTTCATCAAGTTCTATTAAGCCGGGAACATTGGAGGGGCTCAAGAATAGTGGGCCGGGGCTCGAAGATTTCTTGAAACATATCCTAGCAAACACTATCAGCATTACTACTAAAATATGTTTCATCGATCATACGGGGAAACTCAAGTTTGGAATCTAAAATAATTGCATACACAAAGCAGATTGACTAATACTAACAATGAGTCCAGATAAAGCAAAAGTTGCATACCGTTTGTATTGGTTCAGCAAGAACCTCCCAACATTTATCTAAATCTTCACTCAGAGCAGCTTCATTCACCTAGATTAAAAACCGATAAGTCAAAACATATTAACAAATTGATAATTCAGCATGAGTACGCGGACATGTGGCATACAGTACAGTAACTTCTCCAATATCTGCATCCACATTTTACCCAGTGTCATGTGAGAAAATGGGAGATGTACATTTTATAGCACTTGGCAGTCTAAGCATCTCGAGATATACAGGAGAAAGGATAACAAATGAACTTATACGAGGTGCAGTTTCAACTTGTACTGCTTACCTGAAGCTTCTGAATTCCCTGAAGTGCACTTCTGTAAGCAAGAAGAGAATGTCCTAATCCTACTCCCATGTTTCTCAGAACAGTTGAATCTGTCAAATCCCGCTTCAAAATGACAAAATTTGGATCAAAGAAAATTTACGAACAAGATGGATGGAACTGAAACAATCAGAATAGCAACAGAACCTACATATCATGCTCTAAATATGTCTTGCCTTCACTACATTCAAGATAAAGATAAAGACAAATATGACCGGATTAGACATACCTGCCAACGCGAAATAGGTAGTTTAGAGCTCAAATGGGATAGATTTCCGTTAGCTACTCCAAGATTGCCTTCACTATTTTCAAAGTCAATTGGATTTACTTTGTGAGGCATTGTCGAGGACCCAATTTCACCAGCTTTAGTTGTCTATGTAACATAAAAGAATTATGAACTCCATTATCCGGCAAAACAATAATAATAGAAGATATCCAAATGTTGGACACTCACCTGCTTAAAGTAACCCAGAGAAATATACCCCCACACATCTCTATCAAAATCAACCAAAATGTTGTTAAACTGGACAATCGAGTGAAAAAGCTTGGCCATATAGTCATGAGTTTCGATCTGCATTGCAAGGAAATCGAGTCAGAAGTTGAAGAACAGGTTCTAATTCGGTAATGCAAAATTATGCACTCATTCAGAAGGAATACAGAACTCTAATATATATTTCCTCCATTCCATTATGTACAAACACAAAGTTTCCTTTCTTGTCCATTTCCAAAAGATCAACGCATTTCTATATGGGGAAACTCTTTGATTTTAACATTCTCATTTTGTCTTAATGACATGCTCTTATTGTGCCATGTCGAAGACCACAAGATTTGTGGGTTATTTTAGTATGTTATATATATTTGGTTTAAGTCTTAAAAGTCTTTCTTTCTAGACTCTACGCCGAGCCAAATGCTGTCATATATACTAAATCGGATGGAGTACCTCAAAAACAGCTATAAACCTCCCTCTAACTAATGAACAAAGCTCAACTATGAAATGAATTATGCAGCATCCAACAAAAACACTTAAAAGAAATGGCATAGTACCTAAATGAAGTGCTGAAGAAATGAAAGGAACTTATCTGTAGAACAAACCTGAGGAACATATGGATTGAATTTTAATCCAAGTGACATCACAAACTCCTCAGCAATTTGTGGCCAGTTTACTTCAGGATATGCAGCTACATGTGCATTGTAATTTCCTACAGCACCAGCAAATTTCCCGAGCATCTCAATTTGAGAAATCTCCTTTCTTTCTGTGCTTAATCGATAAGCAAAAATTGCCATTTCCTTTCCAAGGGTTGTTGGTGAAGCTGGCTACAAGTTGCAAAAAGAATGAGCAATGCTTTGAAAAAAGAAGTGTTCAAAAATTATTAAGAAGCAAACTACATTATGCAGCCACTAAGCATATATATGAATGAAAAGGGGAGGGGGGGAGCCTAGTAGCTTTCCTCGAAACAATGTATTTGTGTTAAGAAATTTCATCAAAATATGTACAAATATTAAATTTAGAACCCAATTATTAGCACTTGAAGTCGTCGTTCTAAAATCCAAAACCCATAAAAGTTGAAATTCTGGCTTCACCTCTATGGATGACCACCATTTTCCAAGAGGTTAATCTTCCTGTATCAAAAACTATTCAAAAGTACACCTAACTAGGGGATGTGCAGAAAAAATAATATTACCTGCCCGTGGGTTCGAGAAAGCATGGGAACAGAAGAATATGTTGTGGCCATGTCACATATCGCACTAATCAATTCATCCATGACTGGCAAGATGACCGTGTCCAAAGCTCCTTTCAGCATCAAAGCATGGGCAAGATTGTTGATGTCCTCAGATGTACATGCAAAGTGAAAAAACTCGAGCACCTTACAAAGAAAGAGGGACAACAATAGGAAGATAAATTCAGAGTTAGTTACATCACATAAAGATTTTTGGGGTTGACAGCTTTCACATAAATCTTTGTAACTCTAGTTTCCTATTGAAAGAAAACGAACGTGTAAAATACGCCAGGAGTTTATTCATACCTTAACTATCTCTGGATGCGATTGACATCTTTGTTTCAAGAAGTATTCCACTGCTTTCACATCATGGTTCGTGACTCTCTCTATCTTCTTAACTTCCAAGGCGTCGTTCATACTAAATTCATCAATCAAGTCTTGCAAAAACATCTGAGCTCCTTCAGAGAAGCTTGGAACTTCAGAGATTTCATGAATTTGAGACATTTTTAACAACCATTTAATCTGACAAAACAGAGATGTCAACGGGATCAGTAGAACTTTGCATCATTTTGAAAAACTCCAAACGCAAATGATCATGAAATTAGACTAGTGCCACATAGTCAAGGAGGAAAAAGTAACAACCTCAACCAAAACGCGAAAACGAATTAAGCCGAACTCGCTCATAAAAGGAGCCAATTCTTTGACTTTACCCCAATAACGACCATCCAATGGGCATAGAGCTGATAAACTTGTGAGTTCTAGATCTTGAGAATGATCAGAAGACATCCCTTTGACCTGAGAAGTTAAAAGGATATGATGTCAATAAATCATATAAGCAATAACCCCTCCAAGAAAAGAAAAGACCCATCGCTCCAGAAAACAATAATAAGAAAATGAGTTGAGTATCGATGAACCCTACACCAAATATGAACTTGTTAAAAGGCACTCATACAGCAGTCACGCACATACAAAGAGCAACCTTATGCCTTAGGTACCGTAATGAGTGTGCTCAGCATACTCAAGCAAGTGATACTACTCTTACATTATCAATTACCCGAGGTGTAGCCTAACTGTCACTGAAGTGGGATGAAAACTAAGAAAGACCACAATTCAAATCCCAACAGAGAAAAAAAACTTTAGATTATTTCTTCCTCTCTGGCCACACTTTGGTGAGTAAAGCTACTCGGTACCTGTATTGGTAAGAGTTCACATGTACTCAATAAAATAGTCGAGGTACACACAAACAGGCCTGAACACCAGTGTTATAAAAAGAATTACCATAGAACATATGCTACAAGATAGCCAAACAAAGTCTGTTGATATAAGTATCTGCAAATATGCAATTCCCTTATAGACACCAAATTGACTAGTCTCTTCCATAAACTGCAAAAAGTTCGAGAGACATAGGTTTCCTAGAAGCACATGTAGAAAAACATAATAGTGGTCAATGGAGTGGCCTGGTCGTCAATAACATGGGTTGAGAACCATGAGATCTCAAGTTCAAATCCCAGGGCATGCAAAACAGTAGGTGATTTTTTACCATCTGTCCAAGCTTTGGTGGACATACTTACCTAGTACCCGTGTTGGTAGGAGGTAGTAGGTACCAATAGCGGAGCTACATAGCTCCATGGGGTGTCAACTAACACCCTTTCGCCGGAAAAATACACTATTTAGATAGGTAAAAATTATTTTTTTATGTATATATACTATGCATTGAATCATCTTGAATTTTTGGTGTATCTACTTCAAATTTTGACACCCCTAGGTGAAAATTCTGGCTCCACTACTGGCAGGCACCCCGTAGAATGAGGTTGCACGCCACGGCACTCGGTCCAAGGAGGAAAAAAAGGCAAAGTAAACATCCATAGAAACTAATTTTCACCAATTCAAAATTAACTATTATACCCCACCATAGCCTGAACTTAACAATTTGCTAAAAGCAGAACGTACCCTTATACCAATATACCCATTCACATCATAATCAACAAATACATACATGGGCATGGTTTTTTCGTCTAGATTCTTCAGTAAAATTTTGCGAAACATAGAATCCAGCACAAAAACTAAAAACATAAAAAGAATAGTTCAAGTAGAGTAAAGAGCATAGAAATTTCATCTAAAAAACAAGGAACCCAATAAGCCAAAAAAAAAAAAGGCACCTTTTCTTGAGTTTTCAAGGAGCTGACGATGGACCCTTTATCAATTGCTTTGCAAGAACAGTTTTTTATAGTTGGGAAAGAAAAGTTAAAGGGATTGAGCAAAGAATTTGGAAGCAAATTTGATTTTTGGGTAATGGGGACTGACAAAAACATCGTTTTGTTGACATTTGAAGCACTGAAATATGTTCCAAGTTCCATTTTTGGGTTAAAGCTAACAACCAGAGTTGGGAGTGGTCGGAATTACTAGCAAAATAAAGAGAAGAGTGGTGCCACACAAGTAGGGTTTTAGCGCTTTAAAAAAAAACCTTTTTTAATTTATTTATTTTTATTTGTCACACAAGATAGGCCTAAAAGTAAACCTGTCAAATTGGTCGGGTCGACCCACGAACCGGCCCATATAACCCATTAAAATTGACCCCACAACCGGCCTATGACCCACAAAACCCTAATCGGACCAACTCATTAATTTAAGGGCCGTGGGCCAGGCTATAATATTTTAACTCACTAAGTCGGACCAGATCGAACTGGTAGCTGACCCACGGGTCAACCGGCCTGGACCAACTCACATATATATATATTCTCAGACAAATGGTAAAAAATTAAATCCAAACATTAAAGAAAGAATATAATACCAAACACTATGCGGCACCTTGTCGAAATAGTCGAATTACATATGTTTTAGACTATTAGTTATAGAAATAGTCATATTTCATATGTTTCTCAAGTTTTAATGTTAATAAAATATGATTTTTCTTTCATTTTTATTCTAATCGGCTTCAACGACATGTACTAATTTCAAGTTCGTATATATATATATATATATAAAGTTTGAAATTCTTATCATTTATTAGCTTTTAACTTTTTTTTTAATTAAATTGGATTTGGCCCATTAGGGTCCGGGGTTAAGGAGTTACGGGTTATTGTTTCGGATCGGGTCAACATATTTTGATTAACAAGTCAAATTCGGATCAACTCCTATAAGAAATTGAACTGTAGCGGCCCGGTTAAGGCCAAGAGTCAACGGGTTCGTGTTTGGGTCCGGGTCAGGTCGGCCCATTTAATAGGTCTACGTAAAACCCAATATTTGTAAACTATAGGGACCAAAGTGATCATCAATGAGACTATACACCTCAGAAACAGCCAAAATATAAATAAAGTTGTACTTGTAATTCAAGTGACTCTTTTTCTAGTTCAAGAATCCTAAGGAGAGTGTGTGTCTGTGTGAGGATAATGTTGATAACGGTCAGAGAAGTTTCCTCTTCTTCTTCTCTGTGCTTCAATTCTCTCATTTCTAATACTAATAATAATTCCAAGCAGCTACACTCTCTAAAGGTAAATAGGTTCACACCCATTTGTAAAGCCAGCAGCCTCAGTTTCAATAGAAAAAACTCTAATACCTCTGCCCCATCATGGAATCTTGGTCTAAATCACTCCACAAATAGGTACAAATTCTTGGAATTAAAATATACCCTTTTGGTTTTTTGGCTCTTAAGTGCATTGATTTTTACTCCATTTCAATATAAAGACTTGAACTTTCTCATTGTTTGTTGTAATATGTCTTGTTTAAAACTTGTAACTTCATGGAATTCAAGTTCTTTTTCTTGTGGTATAGTATTTACTTTCGAATAGTTCATTTACCTTCCTGTGCTGTTTTTAGTTTTCTCTGAAGAAGAATTCCTAAAATCTGGATGTTGGTGTGTTTTCGACGAATTGCAACTATTTCTATTCCTAGGATGAAAATTTTAAACCTCTTTTACAGTTCAAGAACAACGAAGCTAGTATATTCCCACAAGTGTGGTCTGGGCAGGGTAATGTGTACGCACGTCTTACCTCTATCTAGTGAAGGTAGAGAGGCTTTTCCAATAGACCCTTGGCAAAGGGGTGGTCTTAGAAAAAACAAAAAAGAAAAGTTTCATGAAGTTTAACAAATTTCTGACATACTTGAGTACATTACAGGCTTATATTTGAGAACAGTAGAGGAGAATGTAGGGATTAAACATGATATTTGGTCTGAATGGACCTTCTTTGAAACTAAATAAAAAGGTTTATGGAAGGGGAATCCAAAGAGCATATACCTATGGTTAGTTGTGACTTATAGGAAGATTTATTTAAGTTATATCCGAAAGGTTTTTGTTTTTGTTTTGTTTGGCTATTCACCTTGAGATTCTTGCTCCTTAGAAAGAAAGAGAAATTCCCAAACTTGTACTAAGAAAGATATGACTATTGCGTGCATCGAAGTCTGTTCTGTGGTTAACGACCAACTTTTACTTCTCTGTTCTTGTATCTTGGTTATTGACATACTCTTTCTTATGGTTTTTAGATTGTTTAGTTATATGGAGAATTAATTGATTTGATCAAATTTTGTGCGAGAGTTTGTTGCATGGAATTTTAAACTGTAAAGCATTTTGTAAGTTTGAGCCAAAACTTGATTAGTAACAACTCTTTGCTCAGTCTCCTTCCGTGATCTTTTTGGACTTGTATATGCTGTTGATTCATTTCATTAATTTAATTTAGCTTTTCTTCAATTTCCATTATCTTTAGTCTTCTCTTCTTGCTGACTTGTATCCTCTTTCTCCAGCTGTGATAGTTCAGAATTTGATCCATTGGGTATTAATTCAGGTAAATCATCCTGGGATAATTTGGTGAGCTTGTTCTTTGAGACATTTGAAAGTTCCTCAAATACTAGGAAAGACAAAACTTCATCAGCTCGAGGGTTCGCAGGTAGCGTATCTATCCACAAAATTGTGTTTTTACGTTGTTGATTGTACCCGCATGTATTGGCCTTTGATTAGAATTTCTTGTCACTGACAGCTGCAATTGAAGATACTAGCATTGATTTTGGAGATTTCTTCAAAGGTCCATTACCAGGAAAGTTTCTAAAGCTATTAGGCTTTTTAGCTTTGTCACGACTCGGGATCTATATACCGCTTGGTGGAGTAAATCGGGAGGCATTTGTTGGCAATTTAGATGAGAATAGTATATTAAGTACTTTGGATTCCTTTTCTGGTGGAGGCATAGGTCGCCTTGGAATATGTTCGCTAGGTATTGTTCCCTTCATCAATGCACAAATTGTGTTTCAACTTCTTGCTCAAATCTACCCCAAGTTGCAAGACCTTCAGAAAAAAGAAGGTGAAGCTGGAAGAAAGAAAGTGCTTCAGTACACTCGCTATGCTTCCGTTGGATTTGCCGTAGTACAGGTGATATTGTTTTTCCTAGAAAAACTGATATTCTCCCTCAGAGGCGGATGCAAGCATCTGCACCCAGTACTTTCGACACGAAACATAAATTTATGTCTAAAAATTCACTAAAATTGCAACAAATAGTAGGTATGAACCCATAGAGCTTAAATCTTGGATTCGCCTGTGCTTTCCATGATCCATTTTATGTGACACTCTTTCCTTTTTAGCATATTATTACTAATAGAATGACACTATCTATATTTGGAAAGATTAACTTTAGGTTTTCATTTTACCCTTAATGATAGTCTTTTATAGCCAATGAAATGTCATGGCATGTTTAAGACCACAAGTTATAAAAGTCTTACTTTCTTTCTTAAATTATGTGCCCAGTCAACACCGCCACATTAGATCAAACGTAGGAGTATTACTTGAATGAAGAAGCATTCTCTCTATGAGATATTTGGTGCACAATTGAGTATTAGTAGTTTGTTTCTATTTGATTCTCACTTGTACATTGTGGTTGAGGAATTGCATTTCATGCGTAAATACAGAGTCGATTGGCAAATTACACTTATCTTTAATTTCTGCGGCAGGCAATTGGCCAAGTATTATTCCTTCGTCCTTATGTCAATGACTTCAGTACCCAGTGGGCAATTTCTTCTATTGTTCTCTTGACCCTCGGCTCTGTACTTACGACGTATATTGGGGAGCGAATTACTGATTTGAAACTTGGAAATGGTACATCCCTTTTGATCTTTACAAATATCATATCCTACTTGCCAGCATCCTTTGGTAGGACGGTTGCACAGGCATATCAAGACGGTAATTATGTTGGGCTCGTTGGCATCCTAGTCTCGTTCTTCTTGCTAGTCCTTAGCATTGTATATGTACAGGTATGTTCTTATGTCTAGGTTGCTTAGCATTTAAATTCTTGTCATGCCGTTGAGGGAAAAATTGCTAACAGTGTTCTCAACCAAGGTTTTCAGGAAGCAGAGAGGAAAATTCCGCTAAATTATGCGTCAAGGTATAGTGGCAGAACAGGAGGAGGACTTCAAAAATCTGCATACTTACCATTTAAAGTTAGTATCCTTTTTTCTCTTGTTTCGTTAGTTTGTTTTGAAGGCTTGTACTGCTAAATAAGAGTGGGGCATCAGCTCTTCTTTGGATGAGAAGAGTGACGGTTGAAATCTGTTTCCCTGTGGAAGAAATTACTTAGCGACTGATTTTAAATTTCCTGCTGTTTCATGAGTGGTTAGTCATGCAATATGTAGTGTTAAGTCTTCCACATCGGCTAAGGAATGGGGGACTTGGTCTCTTTATATGGTTTAGGCAATCTTCACCTCATGAACTAGCTTTTTCGGTTGAGTTAGGCCTAAGGTTCATTTCTTTATCAATCAGAGCAGGCAGAGGTCTTGGGTCCGAGTCTCACTGCCATCTATTACCAAAAAAAAAAAAGTTGCGCGTGCTTGGCCAATGAAAAAAAAGAAATTAATGAAGCTTGCTCGTGAGGGGGCATGTTGAAGAGACTAAGTAAAGAAAAGTGTGCTTTCTCTAACAGCTTAAGCTTTTAGATAAGATGGTCAAACAATTCAATATGGTATTGGTATCAGAGTCGGACTCATCCCAATTCTTTGTTTCACTTATGTTGGGCCCCCATATTGTATTGGTCACGCTCCAGTTGGTAGAATTAGGTGTGCGATGGGGTGTTGAGTTTCCACATCGGCTTAGGGACAAGGGGACCCATTATTTCACATTAATCTTATATTTGTGATGGAAGCGTGCAGTGAAGTTCTTTTGCAATTAGTAAATTATGATCCTTCTTAAATACAACTTACGATTATAGTTACAATGAGCAGGTGAACAGTACAGGAGTAATGCCGATTATTTTCTCTACGTCATCACTAGCCCTTCCTGGTACTCTGGCACGTTTCACTGGTGTAGGTTTCCTGAGGAATGCTGCAGCAGGTTTAAACCCTGGAGGTAAGCAAAAAATAGTGCAGTTTCCTCACTTCACGTGCACTTTCCACTGAATAAAGCGCGTGCTTTAAACTCGACTCCCTTTGAACTTATAATGCATATACGCTTCCTGTCCTGATATACCAAAGTTTTGAAACAAATTGACGACTATCCTTAAACGAAGAGGTTTAATCTTGTAAAACCTGTTGTGCAATACGTTTGAGTTAGTAGTACTACGTAGAAGATAGAGCAACTAGAGACAGAAGCTGAAAAATGACTTCTCTAAGGTGGAATAGGTGGTACTTGACTACAGATATTATCGGCGACCATAGTTTTGGAAAGAAAAGGTTAAAGATAAAATGGTATTTGTATTTTCAATGAAAAGGAGATAAGCAAAACAATGAACTTGCAAAACAATGAGAGAAAAAGTTCATTATTGACGGTGCATTTCTTTCTGTTCATGCATGTGTGGACTTATTTTCAATTTATAATATTTTGAGGGCTTTGACCAAACAGGTGTTCCTTTGTAGGTTCTTACTATCTCCCGGTAAATGTTTTGTTGATTGCCTTCTTCAATTACTATTATACATTCCTGCAATTGGACCCCGATGATGTCAGCGAACAATTGAAGCGACAAGGTGCCTCAATCCCACTTGTTCGACCGGGTAAAAGCACAGCAGCATTCATCAAGACGGTATTATTGCCTTCTTTGGTTTCCGTGATGGCCTTATTTTTTTCTACTCATCGCGTCTCTTGATTATCTAATCTAGCAGGACTTGCACTCTTTCTTATAAGACAGTAGTCATGTTCAGCGTGTTGTTGGAGATAACAGAAAACTGATGATTTATTTAGATCTTTATATATAAGATGTGCTCCCTCTGTCCCATTTCATGTGAATAGATGTGACGGTCAAAACACTTGAATTTGGACATAGATTCTTCAGATTTCTAAAAATGAAAGTACTATAAGTCACAATTAGGTAGTTCAAGAAAATATAATCCGCCAACTCACACAGATTTGGGCGGGCAGGCTGGCTTAACATTCATTGGCTGCTCATTTAAGGCACAGTTCAAATTTACCCATTAAAAACTTGTGTATATTCATTCATATATATGCCGACAGTATAAGTGTTTGTAACACAAATCCATTTTCAGACTGGATAAAGCTCAAATGCTTTGTCTGAGATTCATATATATTTCCCTATATTGTTAAGAGTAGCCAACTTTCTATATGATTTGGATTTACGGGGTTTTTCTTACTTTTCCAGTTTTTTTTTGTAAACGATACTCTCTCTTAGCGTATACTTGATACTCTAGAATAGGTAAGTAATTGATGTATTGCATGTATAATTGTACATGAATACCGTCTGCCACATGGTAATCTTATCAAATAGTTTAACTATGATTTAAAGATCAAAGTGCTTCGTCATTTCATTATGCCTTAAAACGGGGGATTACAGGTACTCAGCCGGATATCAGTTCTTGGTTCTGCATTCTTGGCGGTTCTTGCTGCTGGCCCTGCTGTGATTGAACAAGCAACACACCTCACTGCTTTCCGGGGCTTTGCAGGGACGTCAGTGCTCATTCTCGTTGGTTGTGCTACAGACACTGCAAGGAAAGTGCAAGCGGAGATTATATCCCAAAAGTACAAGAACATAGAGTTTTACGACATTGATAATAAATATTGAAACGCGACATCTGGTTAAAGCTGGAGAAATGAGCTTGTAATACATAAAGAAAACATAAAAGCTGGAATACAAACTAATTCATTGAGTTTGATCTGGACGCGAGAGCCTCTGCTTTTTATTCCCCTTCCCCCTACTTTTCTTAATCAATGTATTCTACTAGTCTCTGTATTAACAACTTAGATGTATATTTTTGTTAGATCTGTGTAAAATGCAGGCACAAAACTGCCATCTTTTTTGTGTTTTTGTTTTTGTTTTTAGTTAATTTCCCTTTTCAAATTAGTGAACTATCTTACTTGAGTTCAGCTTTGATTCTTTCACCAGGTTTCCCTTTTATTTGTAGTTACCCGGATTAGACATGGGATCTCATCATATTTCTGAAAAATAAATTGAGTGAAATTGTGAAACCAAAGGGTTCGTTTGGTACGAGGGATAAAGGATAATCAACCCCAGGATTAAATTTGAGATGAGTTTATCCCATGTTTGGGTGGGATAAAATCGCAGTATAGCTAATCCCGGGATTCTAGTGTTATTTTTATCCCTATGGGATGGTGGGATAACAATCTCAAGATAATTAATCCCGGTATAATTAATTCTAAGATAACTTGTTTCTCAACCAAACGACCCCTTAATCTCAAAAGAGTTTATATTGGAGTATGTGACGACTGATAAATGAACTGTTAAATTTAGGTGCACATTTTTTTCTCTAAACCTTTCAAGAAAATAAGTATGTGTGGTAACAAAATATTGAAAAAGAACAATAGTGATCAATCATGTTTATAAAATGGGTCCTATAGAAAGTCTATCTATTCTCAATCTCCAACGGAAATTAAAAAAATTAATGCATTTATGATCCTCCACTAGTTGGATTAATGGATCATCTTATTGGAAATGATAACAAAATGCATAAGGCGTTAAGAGACCCTCTTGGCCCAACCTAGACACTCTAAGATCCTTTTTCAAATCTGCTCCATTTCGAGTCAAGAAAAACGGCTCGAATGGTACGATCCTTCTGTCACCCCAGAATGAAAGGGGTGATCTCGTAGTACTTGGTCCGTGAAGATGCATTGTTAGGACTTGCATCTTTAATTGCTTTGATAATTTTATGGACCCAATTGTTATTTCTTAGATAGAATTTCATATAGAGACAAAACCTCAAATCAATCATTTTTCTCGAGTTGTACGAGGAGAAAGTTTCCTATATTTTTGGGTCTGGGTGGGGGGTTTGGGGGGTTGTTGTTGTTCATCTATATCTATCCCAATGAGCCGTCTATCGAGTCGTTGCAATTGGTGTTCGATCCCAAAGAGAAGGAAAAGATCTTCGGAAAGTGGGTTTTTATGATCCGATAAAGAATCAAACTTATTTAAATGTTCCTGCTATTTTAAAAAAAAAATAGATATATGCCATACATCATGTGGTCGATAGCTCATGAATCAAGAATCCATGGTCCAAGAGACAGAATGATTAGACATGTCATAGGACAATTCACGAAATAGTTTTAAAAAAATTTAGTTGCCTTAAATTTGCTATTATGTTTGATACTAGAAATCAAACGGGAGTTTTGACGCAACGATAAAAGTTGCCGCGAAAACAGTATCTTGAAGAAATTCAAGGTAAAGTTGCATAGACCATACCAATATGATCCGGTCCTTCCTTGAATCCAACACATAATTTGGTTGACATTAATGGATCGTTTGGTTGAAAGATTTGGAAAAGACATTTCTTACACAGCTTATTTGGTTGGACATATAAGAAAAAAATAATCCTCGCATAGCTAATACAACATTTAGTTTACAATATTAAATAATATCCATATTAAGTTATGCAGAAATCTATGGTATTATTATATGCGGATTGAAATTTGAAATACGAATAAATGTACTAGCAATATGGTAGGTAATCCTTCCATAACATTCCATGTATTAGTCACTACATAGCAAACCTGAGCGATTGTTTACCAAAAACACAGTTCTCCACAAAGTTGTAAGACCATGTACGGGGGCTGACGCATGCCCAATACCGGAAGGTCAAAGAAGTTGGCAACCTGATAACAGGGGAGCGAGTGACAGAAGCCCGGGTGAACGGCGGTTGTAACTATGACGGTCCTAAAGTAGCGAAATTCCTTATCGAGTAAGTTTCAACCCGCACAAAAGGTGTAACGATCTGAGCACTATCTTTGAAAGTATTCGATAGCAAATCTTTTAGAGTCATCCTCTTGCTAGAGGCTTTCTTTCACTACTCCGGTTCTATTATTATGGACTTGACCTATTATTATAAAAGCTACTTACTATGCAAATGAAAGACGATCGATTATCTTCCCCTGAAAAGATAGAGAGCCTCATGGTTCTACCTATCATCCTTTCACACTATTTAAGGGGTAACACGAGTGGATTTTAAGTGTTTAGATACTTCAAGCATCAGCAATCATTGAACCAGCATAATGAAAAGCTAGCAAATCCAAATAAACAGAATGGCAAGCTTCATCATCATTCGGATCCAACAACAACGACAACAATCCAATGTGGTCCCACAAATAGGGTCTGGGGAAGGTAGGATGTACCGCAGCCTTACCCCTACCTTAGAAGGGCAAAGAGATTGTTTCTGATAGACTCTCGGCTAAAGAAGGTGAGAGAAA
>MU702689.1:89254-113177 GCA_026770625.1 Nicotiana glauca | reverse complement strand
ACATGCCTGCAATCAGGCTATCTTTATAGTCATGTAGTGTATAGCAGAATCGGAAGAAACAACTGCTTCTAGATGAAGAATTTTAAAGCCACTTACAGATTATGTTGAGACATAATATAATTAATTAAAAATATGCTCTCTCTATAAAATTAAGTTGTTAGAGATAACATACTTTGAATTAATTTATAATATTATGTCTCAACACGCCCCTTCATGTGACTTGTGAGCCACATTTATTGCATGTCAAGGACAATCATTATTACATAGAGGCCGACAGTAAAGAGACCAACAAACATCTCTTGTATGTCCTCCCTTACCTAGTACTCTGAATCTATCTAGTTTATCTTTGTTAGAATGTGAGTCGTGTCCACTGAGAAAACACACTCGTGCTTCTTTCTCAAAACATGCCAGTAATAGGGCTTCCTCTAGGTTTGAAGTTGTTCACTCGAACATATAGGGTCCAAGACGTGTCAGTACTTCATTAGGCTTACATTATGTTATTACATTTATTGATTGAATATTCTCGCTGCACTGGTTATTCTAATGAAATAAGGTCTAAATTGTTCTCTACTTCTTAGAATTTTTGTACTGATATTAACAATCAATATGGTGTTTCCACAAAGAAATTAATCAGTGATAATCCTCGAGAATATTTATCTTCATCTCTTTCTTCCTTTATTTCGTCACAAGGTTTATGACACTTGTCTGCTTGTGCACATACTTCACAACAAAATGGAATTGTTAAATGGAAGAACAAACATCTCATCAAGATAGTAGGTTAGTGAGTAGCGCTACCCTTATACCTGTAGTAATAGTGTATTCTCGTATTCTCTATCATTAGATTTCTATTACAACCTGTTGTTTATTTTGCTTCGGCTATTTTATTTTTTTTTATTATCGTTACTGCTTCTCTTTTATATGAATTCTTCTCTTTACATATTTTTCTTGAGACGAGGGTCCATCGAAAACAGTCTCTCTATCTTCACAAGGTAGGGGTAAGGTCTGCTACACACAACCCTCCCCAGACCCCACATGTCGGACCACTTTGGATTTTTTGTTGTTGTTGAAGTTAAAGCAAGGAAGCACAGGATATAGTGGCACTTCAAACGAGGTTTTGTCCCAACGCAGACCATTGTTTATTATGTAAGACTTGTGTTCGAAAGTGCCATGACCTATTCCTCTACAGATTAGTAGTTTCACTTGCCACGAATAAATGGTTTCACAAAATTGTCCATCATAAAGTATCAGCACAAGCTACAGACATTTTCTATCTTCGTTTCTCATTCCGGTATGTGAGAAGAAATCTCACACACAAGTAGCAAAAAGAAGTGGAGAAACTAGATGGTTCACATCCACATCTCTTTCAAGTCAAACCAAATTAAACAAGTTGACAACGTTACACCATCAGTTACATATTTCTACAATAGATGTTAGGCATAAGCCGTGTAAGATGGATAACTTGTCTGCTGGACAGGAGACATGGTAATTATTCGAGGCAAATGACACTGGAGGTCCTTAAACTATTTGAAAAAAGCACATTTTGATCCCTGAACCAACCAAAAACGACATGTACAGCTAATTTCCATAAGGGGAAAAAAAGAAAAACAAGCAAATCCACAACAGTCCAAATTATCAGAACCTTTATCCAATAACTTTTCCTCCATACCACCTCATTGCAACTCCTTTCCTGTCCCTAGCCCCTTAGCACATCTGAAAGCAGACATCTAATCACTCTAAAAAGAGTCTTACTCGTACATGATTTGTTCTAGCGACAGCTTATCAAAACTAAATCAGAAGCCAATTACTACTCATGGAAATGAAATTCATAATATGGACAACAAAGTCGGAGAAAAAAGAAAGCCATGTTTGGGCCTTTTATATCTAAAGATAGACATGCCACTAATCACACAACACTAAATGATAAATGCATAAAAAAGCTAAAGAATAAGAAAATGAAACCCCAAAAGTTACTACCACTTAAGACCTCTTCGCACAAAACAGTACACGCGTAATTTACATAAGAAAGAGGCAATCCAATTACTTGGTTAGTACTGCAACATTATCAATTTTAAACAGGGCGAAAGACCTTCCGTACCTATTATTAATATGCTATCGATAAATTCTTAAAGAATCCTTGTAAGTACAGAAGCTAGCAAAATGGTTCAAGGTAAAACGCTTCATGCAGCTCTAGAAAATTTTGGCTCGAGGAACTTTTTTCCTAAGCATTTGTACTTATATTTTACAGGACAGGGCTGCAACCTGAGTCTAGAGAATAGAAGTGGAAATGCAAATAGGGAACTTGTCCTAACAAAGGATGCTGCTAAATCATAATAGAGGGATAGAGGTAAGGTTTGCGTACACACTACCCTCCCAAGACCCCACTTATGGGAATATACTGGGTCGTTGTTGTTGTAGGTGGTGGTGTTGAGGGGGTCTTCTGTAATGGGGATATGTTTGAGGGAAGCGGAAGAGGAGGAAAGGAAAATACCATAATTTTTTCATACAATTTTCGGTTACAAATTTGGCCAACATTAGCGACAAATAACAATAATTACAGTCTATTGGGAGATAGAAGTTGAAGGAACTAAATGTTGAACATTGCGTTCCTCATAAACCAAAATTTTGACCACCTTTACTCCAGAGATAAGTATCTCAAAAGGCCGAAAATGCAGCAAATTTAGCACATAAAACCCAGTACATAAAAACAACAACTATGCCTCACAATTCAAATAAAACACATAATATTCACACTAAAATCTGGACATATGGACATGAAAGATAATGTATAGATTTGAATGTCATGAAGTGGAACTGCATACCTGAGGCAGAGGAAGGGTTGCAATCAGATCAACAAAAAAGTCTGATCTTAAATATCTCAGAGCAATCTTTTTAGGATCCATGACAAGCTCACCCTTACCAAATACCCTTGTATTTGGGGCAATATAAGCAATCCGGAACTTAATGAACACATGTAATAGATAGAAAAAATCGGCTATAGTTCGGAAAATGGTGACAACAATTCGCAAATTCAAATCTGATTTCACACAACTCGACTCTTTAGTTCCTTGTATGATAGGCAAAAAGAAGTACAATGGGTCAACAAACAAAGCCAGCAAGCAAGATATAATGAAAATCCTATTCCATTGGATTACAATGTCACTCCCCGGATCAAGTATTCGCTTCCTCCACGACCCGTTGTGGTCCTCAGGATACACCTTAGACCTCCCAAACTTAAGGGTATCATTGACTTTATATCTGCCATCAGAGTTCAATAAAGGAGACGAATATCTATATCCCGAAGATGACTTCTCTAGGTTTGAACTGTCTGCTTTTCCTCCCAAAAAACCACCCTGTTGTTTTTCACCAGAGTAGAACCTAACAAATGCATAAATCAACTATTAGCAGAAAAGGAAAATCCATCTGACAATAAAATTCCAGTTAAAGAAATTTAATGTAAAAAATGTGAAGAAAAAAAAGGGCAGCCCGAGCACTAAGCTCCCTCTATACGCGAGGTCTGAGGAAGGCCCAAACCACAAGGGTCTACTGTGCGCAACCATACCCTGTATTTTAGCAAGAGGTTATTTCCACGGCTCGAACCCGTGACTTTCTAGTCACATGCAACTTTACCAGTTACGCCAAAGCTTTCCTTCAGCGGCTACATAAACTTTCTAACTAAATGCAAATTATCTCAATATCTTGCATCAAAAATAAGAAAACCATACTCCTATAAGCCATACAATAACATAAAAATCAAATCTTTAAATACCCAAAGTCCTTAATTCTTCAACATATAACAAAAAGATCACTTTTTTTAAATTATTACACTACAATTTACCAAATCACATAAACTAAACCAATAGAACAACCAAAAACAGAAAGAAAGAAAAACTACAAATCTCACATACCTTACAAACCTCGCCTTACTCCTAAAAGCAATACAATAGCATAAAAATCAAATCTTTAAATACCCAAAGTCCTTAATTCTTCAACATATTACAAAAAGAATCACTTTTTCCAAATTATTACACCAAAATTTATCAAAGAACAAAATGTGCAACCCATCTTAGTTCCAATCCATATTAATGCAATAACATAAAAATGCAGTCTTTAACTACCCAAAGTCCTTAATTCTTCAATATACTACCAAAAAAAAAGAGATCTCTTTTTTTTTTTCAAAATTATTACACCAAAATTCACCCAATCACAGAAACTAAACCAAAGAACAACAAAAAACAGAAAAAAACAAAAACCCAAAATTAAAAAAAAAAAATCACATACCTTACAAACCTCTCCTTCTTTAGCTCCATCCCAAGAAGGGTNCCCCCCCCCCCCCTAATGTGAACACAAACACTAATCTTAAGAAAAAAGTGGGCAAAGCACAACAGTGAACTACAACTGAAAAAATACCCAAAAAGCCCTTTAATCAAGAATCTAATTTAAATGAACAAAATAAAACATTCTTCATAAGTTCTTGGATGATGTCTGTTTTAAGATTTGCAGAGTTCTGACAAATAAATGGAAGTGTGAAGAGGAAGTGAATGGGGGAAGTTAGTGATTGGTTTTTTTAGATTTGGAAATTTATTTTAATATATTTAAGAGTTGTTAGTATTAAATTTTGGAGTTAATTAAGGGTGCAGATGCAATTAGTCAAGAAATGTTGACCAGAACTAGGACTTAATAATGAAATGTATTTTTTTTTTTAAATTGTTTTTTTCTCGTGTGATGTCATATTCATCTGTGGGTCCCGGTAGAATTTTTTTAAAGCAAAAATTATCCTATTGGAGGCATGGCTGCTGATGGACTTATTTACTTATTCTTAATTTTCCTCATAATAGAAGAAAAAAATAAATAGGATTCATTTCTTCTAGATATTTTAGGCTTCATTTAGAAAAAAGGGGGAAAAAAGACAATTTTGATTTTTCTTTTTAATTTTTCTAATTGATAAATTTACGAACAGAAGATTTTACCTTCGTGTTAAAATAGAAACTTTTTGTGTCCTTATTTGTAAATTTATGGACAAAAAATACTTTCTAAGAATTTTATTAACCCTGTAATTTTTGTTCAGACTATATATTTATATTTAAAAATTTATTAAATTGATAAGAATATTTAGTTCGAAATTCAGTCCTCGTACGAACTCATTTACTTCAAATCCTAAACTCGTCTTGATATCAATCAGATTTCACTTTGACTACCGTTCATAAGCTCAACTTCTTTCATTATTTTAGCTATTAGCTCAGGTACTTTCACTTCTGGTAATCCATGTTTTAAGCTAGGGGTGATAAATAGGCAGATTGGGCTAAATTTGGACGGATCAAGATGGGTTAGGTCAATAAATGAATCATTGTCTAACCCAGTCGAAAGTATACTTGGGCGAAGATGGACTAAACAATGGGTCATAGCCCAACTTGACCAATATTTTAGAATCATACTCATATTGCATAAACAAAGCATTTTATCTTTTATACCTATGTATAAAAGGTGAATAAATAGTATAAAACAAAAAACAGAAAATTGACAAAACAAAAAAAAGTAAACAAAATTTTTGAGGGGGTTTGCCCGGGGAGGGGAGGGGGTTGCAGAAAAACAAAAAAACAGAAAATTAAAAAAAAAAATTTTAAAAAAAAAAAATTTAGGGGGTTTGCGGGGGAGTTACGGTGGGTGGGTGGTGAAAAAAAATAATAAACAGAAAAATTAAAAAATTTACACAAAAAATAAAATAAAATTGGGGAAACTAAGTAAATTTTTAGATAAGTTGGGTTGAGATTCCTTTATTTTGGGTGAGTTTCATCGATTGTATTTGGGCTACTTCATGAGTCAAAGTGGGCTATTAAAATAAGGAATTTTTACCTCATATAGCAAAGGTTAACACTTGATTTATTTTAAATAAATATCATTTAAAAATTATATTTTATAGATACATTTTAATGTTTATAGCAAAATATCTAATATTGGTTACCCCTAAGCCACTAAATACATTATCCATTTATACTATTTTCTTTCTCTCTCTACTTTGATACATGTCATTCTCTTCCCCCCATTCCCTGAAGCGATTAAAATCAACTGGGCTGCTGGTGCTAATTTTGCAATAGGAAAATCAAGAGCAGGAAAAGGATACTACGACCCACTTGGTTTAAGCAGTGAGGAAGTCAGGGCCTCATCGATCTCGTCCGTTCCATTTGCTCACCTTTTCGATTTTTCTTAATAAAAAACTATAGTTATTTATTTATTGCTTCACTTTCTTAATTGTTGATAGTTGGTGCAATCTCAGCCATGACTGGTGGAGGAAATTTTCTTCATAGAGTTATTTCTTATGTCGCCAATGAATTAATTGTCAATGGCCTCGCCAACAGGTAATTATTTTTATAAACTGATTGATTGAGCTTTGAGTTATTTATTTCCATTTAAATTCAAAATTCTAGTTTTATTATTCTTTTCGGGTCAATTTTTTTTTTTTTTTAGGAAAGGTGATATAGGTTGAGTTTTTATTGAAGAAGTGAGGATTTCTATGGCCTACCCCATCTATTTTGTGACTGAGGAGTAAAGAAGAGGCTAAAAGAGAAAAGAAGAAGGTGAAAAGGAATGTTATTGTTAGAGTTGCAACCCCAGTGATTGAGGGTTTTTGCTCGACGGCGGATTCACCGAAAATTAGGGTTTGTTCTTGAACAAAGACGATGGAGTATGGGGCCGAGCAACTTGATTTTCTGTTAATATATTTCAATGTATTTTCATTGTATTTATTATGTTTTTTTCATTGTAATTCAATGTATCTTTCACTGTCTTTTTTTCATTACATTTTAATGTATCCCGCTGTATTCTATGTATTTTCATTGTATTCATTGTCTCGCTATATGCCATGAATGTATTCATATGTTTGTTTTTTAATTAATATAATTTATGTATTCAGATGTATTATATAATTTCTCTGGAGATTGCTATGCTTTGGGGGTATTTTTCGATTGAGAATCTTTTATATAACTGGAAATACAAATTTTGTGTGTTATAACTGAGTTTGTTGAGTTATATTAGGAGTCTATTATGTTAATTGATTCACTTTCCGTTTAAAAATAGTGCAATCCCCTGTTTCACGCTGTGAATACAGTCGAATACAATAATATGTCCAGCTGTAATCACATGTTTCACACTATGAATATAGTCGAATACAACAACTGATTAGCTGGACTTCCCTGATTTACGCATATTTTTGTTATTGTATTCACGAATACAATAGCTTAAATACATCAAATACATCTTATAACCACAAAAAAGTATCTATAATTCGTAATATAGCAAATGTTATCTATAGATGGCTAATTACTATTAAAAGATAGTGCTTTATGAAAATTTCTCTTAAAATAATAGCTTAACTCGGGCTCAACCCAAATATATCCATAAAATAAAATGTTTATAGATCAACACATTAAATTCTGGGCTTACATTAGAGTTTTAGCCTCTGACATGTTTTGCAAAGAAAGGTTCAATCGAGTGGATAGTTATGAGTGAAAAAAGTGCTAATAGGAAAAGTTAGAGAATTTTTTTTTGGTTGAAAGTTTAAGGCACAATGCTACCTATTAACTGTAGAACTACAATTTTTATGCGTGAGAAATGGGAAGATAAAATAACAACAAAATGATCCCTTATTTTGGAGTTATATTTAAAATATTCCTTTTGATTATTAGATATATATTTTCGAGCAGTTTTGATCTTTTAAGTTTACTAAAATATTTAACAAACTCTAACTATTAGATTTAACGAGATATACAATTAAAGACTATTATATATATTTCTTAAAAGACATAGGGAACGGCCCCTTAGTTGACAAGCGAGGTGGGCTGACTAGGTCGGTTACTTAATTGATCTATATTATCAAAAGGCAGAATACATAAGCAGGCCCTTAAACTTGGCCTTTTTTGTCACTTGAACACCTAAACATAGATTTGTTCCTATCAGGCACTCCAACTAAACCCTATCTGTATCAATTAAACACTATCAAGTGACATTCCACAATGCGTGGCAAAGGGCGCGTGAACCTGACAAAAACTTTTATTCTCGTTATTCTATTTCTCTTCTTCTTCCCCTAGACAGAATCTGTCGATTTTTTCTCTTAAATTGTTTTCCCCTTTTTGCATATAAAGCTCGCTCCTTTGAAGCTCTCTTGAATTGGGTCTCATTTTCTTCACATCTTGAAGTGTTTGTGGCTCGTTTGAAGGTCACTCATCGATATGGGTATTAGCAAAATATGTCGAACAAATCGAAACCACCTTCTTTAAGAGAAGTTTCTTGTTATTGTGGGATTGCTGCCGAATTATGATTTGAAGGACTCCTTAAACCCAGGTCGTCATTTATTTTCTTGGCAAAATCGAAGGCAAAGTTGCTTGTAATTTTTTCAGGTCGTATGACGATGAAATTCTTAAGAAACCTAAGAGGGTAATTTCCGGTTTATTGAGCAGAGGAAAAAAGTTTGAAGAAGAGAGGGATCAGGTAGTGAATAAAAGGAAGATTTTGGTGTATGTGTTGATGTTGCTGCTGATTTGGAAATGGCTATTTGGTTCAACTTGTCCCAATTAAAGTTGGAGCTTCTTTTGGTTGATGTCTGTGGTTGTTTTTGTTGATTTGTAGGTGAAAACTATGAATTAGAGATATTGAGAAATTCTAGCTTCAAGTCTTGCCTTTTAGTATCCAATAACTGGTTTTCATAGCTTAGCATTTTTTATTGTCCAGTTGTTGTTGAGGTCCTTAGCTACTTTTACTTGTTTAGTTTGAAGTTGTAGCATTTGATTGATCATATTGAAGGCTCATATCTTGGTTGTCATGTACGGTCTCATTTTGTTGAATAAAAAGTTTGTTTTGTTGAATGAAAAGTTTAGTGTATATGGAATTGAATGTTTTCATTTGGTATGCATGTTCCCTTTACAAGGCATTTGTAAGCTACTAAGGAATGAAAAAAAGACTTTACAAATTAACACAAACAAGCAGTTGATAGAAGTTGTTCTTGGCATTAATAAGATTTTAACAAAAATACTACTTCAGCAAAAGAGCAAATGATTAATAGCTGTCAAATACATAAGCGCAGCTAATTACATTTCCAACATCAAATCCTAACTTATATTAGTACTTTAACTCCTAGCTCAATCACTTATCGACACTAGAGGAAGATTTCTTGGCAGCAACCATATTCTGCAACTGTGAGGTAGTGACTGCTTTTCTTCCCTTCCATTGCAATCCTCTCGGTTTAAATCCAATGTCAATATTGGTTGCACTTGCATCCTTCACATTTCTACCATCCATCACAAACATCTCTGAAGATGTACCAGGCTGTTTAATGAAAAAATAAAGTTGAGAACATGGTAACCAAATTTATGCTTATACAAAAAAAAAGGAAGGGTGCATACATTAAGGATTTGGCTCCCAGATAGATTTGTGTATAGTCCAAATCCTACATTTCTTGGCCTCTTTTGAGCTCCAAAAAATTCAGAATTGCCTTGCCCTCTTTTTTGCCCTCTTGGGATACTTTCAGCAGAAAAATCATCACCTCTTTCACCTGTAGCAGCAAGTCCATTACCAACTCCGATTGCAGCATTAACTCCATCTCCAGTTGCTGCCCCAAATGAAGTCTGAAGAGGTCTGCCTCTACCCCTACCAATTCCTCTTCCTCTGCCTCTTCCTATCCCTGTTGGTTTAGTTTGACCTACCCTTCTAACAGTTGTAGTATCATCACAAATAGAAGAAGGAGTTGTATATGTTGGTTGACTTGAACTACCAGGTGCACTTGCTTGCCTTGTATTTGGTTCTGTTGTCGAACTACTTGGTTGTGTAGGCATTTCCATACCAGACTAGAAACAGAAAAAGAACTATTAGGATACAACAAGATGAAAATTAAAATTATTGAAAGGTGTAATGAAGATAAAATTAAAACATTACCTCTGCTTGACAGGCTTTTCTGGTGTGCCCAACTTGATGACATTTGGAACATGTCATTTTCACTCCCTTTTTGGATAGCTTTCCACATTTTTTTCTTGGTTCATTTTTAGCCTTTCTTCTGCACTTTTTTGGTCTGCCAGGCATAGGTTTAGGTGCAGGAGGCTCAATTGGAGGATTAGTTGACTCAGGCCACATTTTCATATTAGGGATGGGCTGAATAAAGTAACTGTAAGCCTTCAGGAATGTATCCCTTCTATACCAATGTTCCACATAGTCTTCAGGTTGTTTATTCAAGTGATAAAATGCACAAATGGTATGTGCACACGGAATCCCCCTCAATCTCCAAGTTCTACAACTACAAGTTTGGTTCCTCAAATCAACTGTCATCCTATGGCCACCATCCATTATCTCAAACCCTGTTTGTGCATTCCAGATGAGTTTACATTTCCTAGACAACACTTTGTTCTCTTCTAATATCGCTCTAGCCATAGGTGAAATGTCTGAGATCCAAGTGTCTGAGAATTTTATCATGTCAGCCTGCCTGTTCATTATTTTGTGCCTAATATCCTCTAGCATAGTGATAACGGATTTGTGTCTAGGAGCTAATATCCATGAGTTAAAGGTTTCACACATGTTATTTTCTACCGTATCACATTTGGCATGCTCTTTAAAGTAGGCCTTACACCATCCTTCTTTTCTATAGTGCAAGAGATCTTCACAAATTTTCTTACCTCCAAGTTTCTCTAATTCAGCCATCTCTTCCTTAAATTTGACCTCATAACTAGATTTGGCACACCTCCAGAACTGATTTCTTCTTTCATCTCCTCTCCAAATTTGTGACAATTGCTCCAGATATGTCTAGCACACATTCTATGCTCACTGTTGGGTAATAATTCTCTAATGGTTGGCACAAGTCCCTACAAAAGAAAAAAACATATAAGAGTCATGGAATTCATAAAATTATTAAGAAAAAACAGAATATGACTATATTGAATAGAGGTAAGAATTACCTTCTGCATATCTGACATCACAGTTAATCCTTCACCATTTCCTAACTGCAGATCTGAAATCAGGTAGCTAATGAACCAACTCCAACTATGTTTGGTCTCTTGGTCCACCACTGCCCAGGCAATTGGATACATTTGGTTATTTCCATTCTTTCCTATTGCAACTAAAAGTTCACCCCTGCAAGCTCCCTTTAAGAAACATCCATCAAATCCAATAATCTTCCTGCACCCCTCCAACCAGCCCATTTTCAAAGCATGCAGGCAAACATAGAAATAAACAAACAAATTCTTCCCGGGCTCAGTTTCTTTATCTGTCCTTATCCAACATGAGCTTCCAGGATTTGTTTGTTTTATTATGTCTGCATAATCACATAATCTTGCAAACTCTTGCCTCCAATCACCCATAAACTCGCTAACTACCTTTTTTTTGGCCCTATAGCAGATAGTTCTTCCTACATATAACCCCAAATCATCCCTGACCATCTCTTGAATTTCCCAAATCCTTATATAAAGTTGAGAAATAATTCTGTCCTTGTATTTGTTGGCTATATACTTAGAAGTACACAATTTGTTCTTGTTATAGGTAGGGCATCTATGAAAAGGGTGGTATTTTTTCACCATAAAATCACCTATATCCCTGTCAATGCTAGCAAACAACTCCCATTTACACTTTTTTCCTGTACACTTGCACCTTACTCTATGCTTTTCATTAGGCTTTAACTTTAAATGCACTTTATATTCAATAGCATATTCTGCTACAGCTTTTCTAAATTTAATAGCATTTTCAAAAATCATACCAAGTTCAAAAATAGACACCTCACAATTACCATCATACCTCACTTTTTTGCTTTGTCTTCTCTGTGGCTGATCAACACCCCTAACAGCATCAACATCTAACTCATCTCCACTATCATCACTATCCAAATCTGAACTACCAATATATTTCTCATCACCCCCTAACTTTCCTACATATTTGTTTGCTTTGTCCTTTCCATAATCTTCGAATCCTCTATCTACACCAGCTTCTCCCAAAGGTATATCTTCATTTACAATTGGTTTCTTCTTCTGTTTGTTAATTTTGATTTCATGCCTCAACTTATCCCTCCTCAACTTTTTGGTTCTCCTTTCTTGCCTTAAAGATCTCAATTCTTCATCTACATCAGAGTCATCTTCTATTGGAATAGCATCCAACTCTGAGTCACTGCCGCTACTGTCCAGTTCATCTTCAAGACCTTCTAGATCAGACAAATAAGCTACACTAACCTGCACCTCTTCTGTAATATCAGCTTGCCCTCCATGTGAGCCTTCATCCTCTACTGGTTCTTGAGTATTTATAGTATTTTTAGCATTATTTGTTGCCCAAGAACCAACTTCAACAAATATATTATCACTCTCACCTACTTCTGCTCCACTAAAACAAATAGTTGGGGTCACATTGTCCACAATTACACCCTCTTTAATACCATGCAACACATATAAGTCCAATAGGTCACCATTTTCTAGGTCCTTAACCAGGTCTAATATTTTTAAATCAGAATCCACCAACTCAAAGTTATTGCTTTTTGAGTTTTTACAATATAGCCCTTCTACAGTATCATAACCAACTTTTTTAGTGTAGTAAGACAGTTCACACAATGAGAAATGGTCTTTGTCAATTTGGAAATTTGCTACACCTTTCTCACCAACGTATGCAGGTACAGGGTCATCGATTAATGCCCCACCATAGTGAAGACAAGTTACTATAAAATCAGACATGAGAAGTTCCCTGACAAAAAGTCAAAAAAGGGACACAGTTAACTAATAGAATATTCGTGCACATGATTAAAAAATCCCTACCTTTCTCTATTACTAATAAGAAAAAACCTTGATTACAGCAAAATAAAGTAAGGAACAATACCTCGAAGGTTGGGATAAAGAATACCGTCACTAATTTGTCGGCAACACCACAAGTCGACAGTGATAACTTGATACAAACCCACAAGAATCAACATGAAAAGCAACAACTCAGATAATGAAGAGACAATAGCGTGATATTTCAATAAAATCGAAAGACGATGAAGTGAGATGATTGAAAGAAGGAAATTTTCAGTGAGCCTTTTAGGGCACAATATCGCCAGAGCCGATGATCTGATCTTCCATTTTATGAAATGAGTTTCAATTTATTTTGGGGGTTAATTTATTAAGTGAAAGGTTTTAATTATGTGGAACAATTTGTTGTTAAATTTAAGGTGTTAAGAGGCAAGTGGAATACACGCACTTAATTTTTTTTAAAGCTTTTCGCGGACAGTCTTCATAGTATTTAATTGATACAGATGGGGTTTAGTTGGAGTGCCTGATAGGAACAAATCTATGTTTAGGTGTTCAAGTGACAAAAAAGGCCAAGTTTAAGGGCCTGCTTATGTATTCTGCCTTATCAAAAATTTAAAGTGTCTAACTAGAAATAGGCTAAGTTGAAGTATCTAACTAGAATTTGCTAAGTTAAAGTATCTAACGCGCCGTTAGAAATAGCTTAAAAGGACCGTCAAATCTTACCATAATACTAGTAAATTAGTCGGTTAAAACAATGTGAAGTTAGATAATAGTCATGCTGGAGTCAAGAAGAGTGGGATTGATCCTAGATATCTTAAATAGACTAATAGAGTAAAACATCAACCTAGAACAAATTAAGATAGAATGCAAAATAATAATCTTAAAAAATAAAAAAAATAAAAAAGGAAAAGGAGGGAAATGTTATCGTAAGAAATTTCAAATTTGAATTGAAGTAGTATTAAGGTAGTCAATCTTGTGCCTCGTAAAGTTAAACATTCTCATTACCAGAGGTACAAAATAAAACAAAAATAACGAAACTAACAAGCGTAGTGATGGAGTACTAAGTATTCCTTCATCATTAATCAGAGATTTCGAATTCGAGCCTTGAATATGGAGTTGCCTATGTTAAGGAAAGTTTTACCCACCCCCACCCCACTACCAATATGTAACTTTCCGATATCGATATGAATTCGAATATAATCATATTTAATACAAATACCGAACACCGAATGAGAACCAGAAAAACAAAAACAAACGAAAGAAATCATGGAATACTAATACAAGCCCTTGATCCTTGAAATTTTCTCTCTTTTTTTTTTTCCAGAGTAACTAGATGATTCTTAAGTCATGGAGCATAATTCTCAACTTTCAAAATATTTTTTGTTGGAATTAGCAATATAGCCTTTTGACCTTTGAGCCAATTGTTGCAGGCAAAAGTCCTCAATTCAGTGTGTACTGTATCTTCATCTTAAATTAATTAATTAAATTCTTATGAATAAGCTGAAAATCAAGGATTTGATCTTGTTTCAGTAAGGACATAGACGAGGCAGTAAATTTCGAATACCGAATAGTTGCACTAAATAAAAATACCACCTAGCGATGAAGGGTATGAGACATGATTAAGAGTTTTAGCTACCGTTTGGACATAATATTATTTGTTCATGAGATTTGATCAATTTTAAAAGAATAAATTCAGTTTTTGGGTGAATTTTTTTTAAATACTTTTTAACCTCTTATCAAGTAAAATGCATGTCTAAACATAACTTCAACTTTCAAAAATTATTTTTCAACATAACTTTAAAAATATTTTTTTTTGAGTTTGAGCAAAATCTATATTCCATTGGTTAAAAGTCGCATCTTCTTCCCTCGATCATGGGAATTCTTTTTGGACAATGAAGCCCATTAAAATTTTGGTTTACTATCCATTAGTTGCTGGGTTTCTAGGATCAGCACTGTGGGGCGAAGTGCAGCAATAACCACTTTTAAGCCAGTTATTTAAAATTTATTCATAATTTATAATGTACTTATAAATTAATCAATTCACCCAAACTTTAGGATTAAGTATCCTGAATTTGAAAATTTAGGACTTAATGTCCTGAATTTTAGAGCTGCTAATTTAAAATTCAGGATATAAGATTCGAACTTCAGGATACAATTTTTGAACTTTATGACACAATGTCCTGAAGTTTAAACTATAGGACGTCGTGTCTTAAAATTTGAATGCAATTGGTTCATTTTTAAATACATTATAAACTGTGGACATATTTTAAATAACATGCTTAATAATGGCTACCTAATGTCATTTCCATGCACTATGGCCGAGTTAAACGGCAAATGGATTTTTCAACAGGCCCATTTCACTCCCATTATGGATCGTGACTAATAAAGTAAGCTTTATCATTTTTATTTTTTCCACATGGTTAATGGAGGTAAAAATTGCACGGGGCGTCTTATTTGGTCACTCTCATTTAACCTATACTTATTTTTTTTTTAAATTGAACCTGTACCCACTTTTTACACAACTTCACCCCTCTTTCTCCTTCTCCTTCTCCTCCTTCGTCTTGTTCTTGTTCTTCTTCTTCTTCTTCCGTTGTTGGTGCTGCTATGAAATTTCAGTTCATGGGATGATTGTCATAAGTATGTTTATCAGATTATTTAAAAATAAATTATAAATAATTACGTAAGTTAGTAGATAATAATTTGTGAATATAAAACGTACGGGAAGTTTAAGGTCACACTTAGTAATTCTTTTCATGATCATTCTGTTCTTTTTACGTTTATTGTTTCCAAAATTGATGATTTAGATATTGTTGGAAATCTGATTATTTTATAGCAGTAATACACTATGAAAGAATAAGGTGATTATTTATCTAGTACATTGAAAGTTTTTTCAAAAACTTCAGCTTATATAATGCTGAAATTTTTACAAATGAACTAAATAACTTGAACATCTTCAGTAATTACAAACAAAAACTTCAACACACTTCATTCACGTCTACTAGAATATTGAAGTTTGTGTGATTGCCTTTGCTACTTAAGACCCGTACTGAAGTTACGCGAAAAAGTGGGTACGTTTGCAATTTTTTTTTACTAGATGAAAATTGATGGAGATGCATCCAGTATTTAGGTTGAGATTATTTGCGTAAGTTTAAGTGAACTATTCCCAATTCTTATCATATCGAATGGCAAAATACATATTTCTAGCTAAAAATAGAGATTTTATTGCCTTATCAATCTCTCCTCGTGAGTCGAATTCATAAAAAGTAAATACTTACGTAATAAAATAGGCATGTGATGCACTACTCAATAGACTCTTATTAGTGAAAACAATCTTGACTAGAGTTATTCAGAATTAAGGGTGACCATTCAAATCAGTTTATTGATAAATCGAATCGATTATTTGTTATTGGATTATCGATATCGGTTTATCGATAAATCGAATCGATTATTTGTTATCGGGTTATCGATATCGGTTTATCGATTTATCGATTTCAATTTCGATTTAGAAATTTTCCTTATCGAGTTATCGATTTCGATTTCGATTTTGTCCTCTTCGGTTATCGGTTTATCGATAAATCGATAAGAAATACTAAAAAAATTAATTTTTTTAACCCTTATTCTATAATACTCTTTCCTTTACCCTAAGTCCCTAGCCCTATTATTTCATCTACCGCATTTAAGGAATGATCATATTTAACGCTCAAGGGAATGAAGTTCAAATTAATGGAAAATAGAATTAGCTGTGATGATGTATTTTTGTTTTTTTAATACCGTTGGAGTGTTGGTGGCATACATTTGATCCCTTGCTTTAGTTTCGTTGCATGTGCTTGTTGACACAATTTTTATGTTATAAACGGTGTTCGTCTTATTTTACCTTCTTTTGGTCCATATTAGTTAGACGTGTTTATAGCGATATACTTTCCATGGAATCCCGTAAATTTTTTTATTGGTGTAATTGATAATCGAATCGATAAGCCCCCAAAATAATAAATCGAAATCAAAAAAATCGAAACCTTATTGAAACGATAACGATAAGTATATGTACAAATCGATAATCGATAAGTAATTATCGATAAGGATCAAAATCGAATCGATAAATCGAATGCATTCTATCAGAATCCCAAAGACAATATCAAGAAGAAAATTAAAGCCTAACTTGACGGTAAATTAAGAGCATAGAAAATATCAATAGAAATTCAAAAAATAAGCTTTCATCCTTTTTAATAGAGGAAAATGCAAATCTATCACCCAAAGAAAAAAATTAAGAAGAATTCCCATGTTTATTTCTTTTTCCAACTTTCAAAATCCAAACTTGACTATCAGATAAAAGCATCAAAGAGAAGAAAACAAACATTGTAAAGATTCCTCATCCTAGTTGTAATCCAAGAAAAAGATATATGTCGCATTTGTGATTGAGGTTATAAGTCGCAGTCAATAATTGCGATTTATAAGTCTCATTCACTAAATACAATTTATAAGTCGCGTTTTCCAATTACGACTTATAACTCGCATAAACATTCTGCGATTTATAACCGTGGAATTTTATAAGTGACATACCTAATAAATAGTCATATAATGCACTACTCATCAGTAAACATTCTTCAGTACAGTTATTCGATCACGGGACATGGAGAAGACCTTCGTTAAGTGTTGAGATGGATACGATCTCGCCATTCTTAATTATAGATCCTGAAGGCGCTGTTAAGCCCTAAGTTTGAATTCCAATTTAATTGCCCTTATTCCGAAAGTCTGAAAGTACTTGTACTTTTACTGGTCTTGCACAGCAGCGCGATTCTAATTTAATTGGTACCCCAATATGGATACGGATATCGTGTGAACAAAAAAAAAAGGAACATTACATGATCAAGAATTTTAATTTTTGAGAAATATCATGATATACCAATAAGAAGTGCTAGTTAATATCTTCTATTCGATCATGGGGCTCTTCGGACACTAAAGCCCATTAAAATTTGGGTTTTCTTTCCCGTAGTTATTTGGTTTTTAGGTAGGAAATTTAAAAATAGCCAGATTTACAAGTGATCATTCAAAAATAACTACAGTTTCAAAAGTAATCGAAATATAGTCACTTTTCATGTAAAGATAAATCTGAACAAAAAATTGTTTAAAATCCGAAAAAATACTTCAGTATAATATACTAGAGTTTCAGTATAATTACCGGTCCAGTATAATATACTGGTGCTCCAATCTCCAGTATTAGGGGTGTACAAAGAAAACTGACAAATCGCACTAACCCGATAATCCAAGTCAAACCGCGAAAAAAACCCGACTATAGTTTGGTGTTGGAAAAAAAAATCCGACCATAATGGTTTGGTTTGGTTTTAACTAAAGAAAGTCAAACCGAAACCAAACCAACCCGACATTAAATATATAGAAATTATATATATAAATATACTTATTGTGATGTAATTTATAAATTTTTCGTAAAAATATTCATAAATTTATCTTTTAAGGTATTATTTCAATGTTGCACTCAGAACTTTTGAATGTTCCAATAAGTTTTATAGCCATTAACATTAGTAAATTAAGTAATGCTAACAAAAGTCCAAACCAAAATCAAATCAATACTAATGCTAACAAAAGACATTCAATTCAATACTACGAACGGGAATATATTGAATATCTATTTTTTATTTTGCAATAATTTAGATAAAAATGCATAACCTATTTTTATTTTTTCTTTAGCTTTTAGTTATGTAATGAATACTCCCTACTTATTTTATCATGATTTGGTACTTTTAGATTATATTTATTTTATTATGACTTTGTAATTAGCAATATTTATATTACATAATTTTATTGTCTTTGTTATTTAATATTTTATGATACTGCCATGACACATTTCATATTTTGTATTATTTTTTTGGAAAATACTTTATATAATTTTATCTTACTAGGATTAAAAAAATATTTTAAGCACAATTTTATATGTTTTGTTCTACGAAGATTTTACCAGAAAAAACCCGAATAACCCAAAAACCCGAGGAAAATCGAAAAAATTCGAGAGTGAAAAATTCGAGTTTATTGGTTTGGTTTGGTCTTTAGATTTAATAACCCAACACAATTGGTTTGGTTTGGTAATAATAAAATCCGAACCAACCCGACCTATGTACCCCTATCCAGTATATTATACTGGAACTTTCTGCGTGTTAGAGTTCCATGATGTAGCTCGTAGATCAGATCAACTGGAGCTAAGAAGAAGATGAACAAGAAGGTTCTAGAATGAAGAACTCATTGGAGAGCATGTGAGCTGAAAATGATTGTACATACTCACTGTAAAAAACTGAATACAAGGAAATATGTCCTACTTATATACATTGTGTATGACAGGTGGACTAATCATTCTCCACTAACTATCTAACCACTAATCACATAATTAGTTATAACTAACCTTCAACTAACTACACTAACTCACGTTACTGTCATGTGTCACTCTTCTCCTCAATACTCCCCCTCAAGCAAGGTGGTGCAAATAAGTTGAGCACTCCTAGCTTGCTCATCAGGTACTCATGTTGTGATCTTCCAAGTGCCTTTGTGAACAAATCTGCTTCTTGGTCTTTAGACGTCACATACTTGGTTTTGACAATCCCTTGTTGAATCCTCTCTCTGATGAAATGTAGGTCTATCTCTATGTGCTTTGTACGCTAGTAAAATATGGGGTTTGTAGCAATTTGAATTGCTGCTTTGCTATCACAGTGTAACTTCACTGGAAGCTCAACTTCAGCCCCCAGCTCTTTGCAAAGTCCTATCAACCATGATATTTCTCCAACTCCTGCTGCTATGTTCCTGTACTCTGCCTTTGCAGAGCTTCTTGAGATTGTGCACTATTTCTTGGACTTCCATGACACTAAAGAATTTTCCAATTTCATCACATATCCTGTTACTGATCTCCTGGAGACAGGGCATGATGCCCAATCAGCATCACAAAATGCTGTCAATTTAGAGGACCGTTTGGAACTCATCAGCAACCCCAAGCCTGGTGCTCCTTTAATATATCTCACAACCCGTATAGTAGCCTCCATGTGAGATTTCTTTGGACAATGCATGAACTGGCTTAATACATGCACTGCATAATATATATCTGGCCTAGTCATAGTAAGGTACAACAATTTTCCCACCAATCTCTGATATGGCCCTGAATCTACCAGCTTCTCATCTTCTTTCAAGTTCAAGTGTTGATCAAATTCCACAGTAGTGAAACTTTGGTTGCATTCCATTGGTATAGTCACAGGTTTTGAGCCTGCTAATCCAAGATCAGTGATTAGCTCTATTGCAAACCTTCTTTGGTTCATCAGTATTCTTTCCTTGGACCTTGCTAGCTCAATCCCAAGGAAGAACTTCAACTCTCCTAGGTCCTTGATCCTGAAATTACTCTGCAGCATGGTCTTTGCCTCAGAAATCAATGCTTGATCATTCCCAATTATGAGGAGATCATCTACATATACCAGAATTATGACTAATCTTGTTCCTTGCTTCTTTGTGAACAGGGAATAGTCAAAGTGACTCTGTACAAAATCAGAATTTAGCAATGCCTCAGTTAATTTGAGGTTCCATTGTCTTGAAGCATGTTTTAACCCATATAGGGATTTGTGCAGCCTACACAGCTTCTTCCACTGGCTGGGAAATCCCTGGGGTGGACACATATAAACTTCTCCAGTGAGGCCCCTTTGGAGAAATGCATTATAAACGCCCATTTTGATGCAAATTCCAGTTGTTGGCTGCAGCTAAAGTTATAACTACCCTGACTGTCACCATCTTGACTACATGGGAGAAAGTTTCCTGATAGTCTAGGCCTTATATTTGATTGTAACCTTTAGCTACTAGTCGTGCCTTGTACCTTTCAACCTCTCCATTGGCCCTATACTTTATCTTGAACACCCACCTGCATCCAATAGGAGTCTTCCCTGCTGACAAATCTACCAGAGTCCATGTCCTGTTGTCCTTAAGTGCAGTAATCACAGAATAGATTTCCTCTTCTGGGCTTATAATTGTTCCCTGAATTCATGCCTTTGTTGGTGAATAGTGTTGTTCCATCTCCAATGTCTACAGACTGAGAGAACTTTCCCAAAACTCTTTGGCTTTCTTCAGATACTATCATAGAATATGCTTTGTTAACTGTAGGAACAAGGCTCATCATCAATATCTGACTCCTAGGTCGGCTATTTGTTTCATTTATCCCCTAAGAAACTGCAGCAGCCTTTGATACTTAAAATGTTTAAAATAGCTTTTAAATTCTGGGCAGTCACACCCAGGGCAGGACATCAAGGCATCATATTCCTCCCAGAGGTCTGTCAATTTGGAGAAATATGCAGAAACTAATGAAATTCCCTGCGATAAAGTTGCAATTTCCTTGTGCAGGAAGAAAGTGCGAGATCCATCAACCTTATCATACTTATCTTTCAGATCAGTCCAGACTTTGTGTGCACTAGATTTGTAGACAATTCCACTAAGTAATACTGTGCTCACATCATTCATAATCCATGATAAAACTATTGCATTACACTTCTCCCAAAGCTCATGCAAGGATCGATCAAACTTATCCTTAGTACATCGTCCGTCAACAAATGCTAGCTTATTCTTACCAATTAGACCTATTTTCATAGATCTACTCCACAATGCATAGTTTTCAGATCCAGTTAGTTGAATAGAGATCAAGGAACTACCTCTATGCTCGTTGTTGCGCTTGTTCCAGTTGAAGTTTCTTCTCCATTCGCCATTGCTAATAGATTCAGCTGATTCAAGGAATTATAGATTCACAAATCGCAAATAAAAAAACAGAAACTAGGTTAACTGATTGAGGAAAAACTCGAACAATCAGCAACAAAATGATTCTGCAGAAAGCAGAAGATATCCACCACAACGATCGTGTATTTAGCCCCTGGGCTCTGATACCATGATGAAGCTCGTAGATCAGATCAACTGGAGCTAAGAAGAAGATGAACAAGAATGTTCTAGAATAAATAACTCATTGGAGAGCATGTGAGCTGAAAATGATTGTACATACTCACTATAAAAAACTGAATACAAGGAAATATGTCCTACTTATTAGGGGTGTACATAGGCCGGGTTGGTTCGGATTTTTCAATTACCAAACCAAACCAATGGTGTCGAATTTTTAAATCTATAAACCAAACCAAACCAACGAAATCGGATTTTTCAATCTCGGGTTTCTCGGGTTTTTCGGGTTTTTTCGGGTTTTCGGGTTTTTTCCGATAAGTCTTCATAGCACAAATATATAACTTGTGCTCCACATACTTCTCTAATCCTACAAGGATACAACTATATAATGTATTTTTTAAGAAAATAATATAATAATATGAGATGCGTCATAACATTGTACTAAAATATTCAATAACAAAAATAGTAAAATCCATAAAGAAAATATTACTAAGTAATAAGCCATAATAAATATTAACATAATCTAAAAGTACTATATAAGTCATGCTTAAATAAGTACAACTATAAGTATATTAGTTACACAACTAAGCACTAAAGAAAAAGATAAACTAAGTTATGCATTTTCAATATAAACAATGCAAAACTAAAAATTAGATATCCACACTATAGTCATTTCTAGTGTTGAATTGAATTTTCTTAGTTAGAATTCGTATTGATGTGAAGTTTATTTGAATTACTACCTTTATGAACTATTAAATTTATTGGACCATTCACGAATGTTAATTCCAAACTTGAAACAATATGTTTAAAGATAAAACTGTGAAAAAGTTTAAGAAATATTTATGAATTGTATTAAAAATAAATATTTATATGTATAAAATATTTGTAAAAATTGAATAAATGTAATATCGGGTTGGTTTGGTTTCGGTTTGACTTTTTTTAGTTAAAACCAAACCAAACCAATTATGGTCGGGTTATTTTTTCCAACACCAAACCAAGTCAAACCAACCCATACAGGTTTTTTTTCCCGGTTTGACTCGGATTACCGGTTTGGTGCGGTTTATCGATTTTCTTTGTACACATCTACTATATATATATATTGTGTATGACAGCTGGACTAATCATTCTCCACTAACTATCTAACCACTAACCACATAATTAGTTATAACTAACCTTCAACTAACTACACTAACTCACGTGAGTGTCATGTGTCACTCTTTTCCTCAATATTCCGGCATAATATGCTCGAAGTTCATACACATGTGCACCGATCTCCAGTATATTATGCTGGAACTTTCCGTGTTGCAGCAATTTCTCAATAACTTTGCTAACGCTGGCTATTTTAAATGGCCAATCCAAAAACTGACTAGTCCGTACACATTCACGTTTTTTAGGATAGCAAATGGATTTCTCAACAGCCCATTTTCCATATTGCTAGATTTGTACGTGTTATCCTTGCACATGTAATGCTAATCTTCTTTGTATCTTTCCAATTTTATCGAAATATGAAGAGTAGAAAGGTTCACTGATTTTTTTTTGGTTCGTCGTCAACCTTCATTCTCATCTTACAACCAAAAGGAAAGAAAATTATATTGTTTTACAATTATTGATGGTTCTGTCACAGAGTGTCCTATCAATTTTGGATCACTTAATTCTAAATCTAAATCACAATTGTTTAGACTATCTTTTCCCTGATAAGAAACAAAAGCTCTAATCCTCAGTGCGGGTGTACAAAGAAAATCAATAAATCACACCAAACCGGTAATCCGAGTCAAACCGGAAAAAAAAAACCCGATTATGGGTTGGTTTGACTTGGTTTGGTATTGGAAAAAATAACCCGACCATAGTTGGTTTGGTTTGGTTTTAACTAAAAAAAGTCAAACCGAAACCAAACCAACCCGATATTACATTTATTCAATTTTTACAAATATTTTATACATATAAATATTTATTTTTAATATAATTCATAAATATTTCTTAAACTTTTTCACAGTTTTATCTTTAAACATATTGTTTCAAGTTTGGAATTAACATTCTTGAATGGTCCAATAAATTTTATAGTTCATAAAGGTAGTAATTCAAATAAACTTCACATCAATACTAATGCTAACTAAGAAAATTCAATTCAACACTAGAAATGACAATAGTGTGGATATCTATTTTTTAGTTTTGCATTGTTTATATTGAAAATGCATAACTTAGTTTATCTTTTTTTTTTAGTGCTTAGTTGTGTACCTAATATACTTATAATTGTACTTATTTAAGCATGC
>MU702689.1:40522-81204 GCA_026770625.1 Nicotiana glauca | reverse complement strand
GGGTGGGTGGGTGGGGTAGGTGGTGTATTTATGGAAGGCTAAGATTTGACTACTATATATTTGGATGGTCAAGATTTGATTAGATTATATATTTTTATTCCTCATATATATCTTGAATGAGATCTTTTCCTTTTCTTTCATCTCAATCTATTGTGTAGTTGTAACGTTTTTCTTTCAGTAAAATCTTTGTATTTTCTCTCTCTATATCTAATGTTGTGTGTATAATATGTAAGGATCAATATTTATGTAAATATTTATTAGGGTAAGGGGCTAATTTATTACGATTATTAGGTCACATGTTAGATAGCGTGGTCTTTTTTTACACGAAATTTTGCTAGTGGTGCTTATTGATTTTAATGAGTTTAATTTAAATACTATTCCTTATGTCCAATTTATATAAAAGTATTCGTATTTGAGAGTCAAACAAATTATTCTTAGATCATAATTTTTTATATATCTTTTAAATTATTAATTATAGTAATTTATAGTACTTTTTACGTATTATTTTAAATAATTAAAAACTTCTATGTCTAAATTCATGGTTAAAATTAATAAGTTTAAATCTCGAAAAGCAAAATATGTCATATAAATTGTATAGGTTTGGAATATATTGTTATTCCAAACGTATACTATACTTCTTGGAAAATTACATCTAATTTGTGGTCTTTTCCACCTTATGGTTTAATTTTAGTATGGATAAAACCAACATCATTTTCAATATTTGACAAAATAAGAAAAAAGAAACTAAAAAAACGGGGAAAATAATTTGTTTGAGAAAATTATAATGGTGGCACACAATCATAATATTTGAGGAAGTTGTTAGAGGTTATTTGAGGAAAGTAAATATATTGCGCTCTTATTCACGGATCTAGTTTTATAAAGTTATTTAACGACTAAAAAACTTAACTTAGACAATTATGTTGCTTTGTTGTATCCCATCTGTTTTTTTTCCTGTTCTTTTTTTTTTTCAAAATATAATATTATGATTGAGCGCTAATATTATCTTTACCTTTTTTTAAAATTAAAAAAACAATTTTCAAATTTCAAATTATTAATAAAAATAATGTTGGCGCGCAATCATAATATGTTTGAGTAAGTTGTTAGAGATTAGGGAAATAAAGTTATGAAAAAGACTAAAAAAATTCGTAGACAATTATGTAGCTACCAAATAACAATTGATTGTTTTGTTGTATCCGACCTGTCTGTTTTGACCGTATTTTTTCAAAATATAATGTTATGATTATGCGCCAACATTATCTTTATTTTTAAAAATATTAAAAAACAAAATTTGAATTTCAAATTATGAATAAAGATAATGTTGGCGCGCAATCATATTATGTTTGAGTAAGTTGTTAGAGATTAGGGGGAAAATATTAGTATAATCTTACTTATAGATATTGTTTTGTAAAGTTATATAATGACAAAAAAGAAAACAGATTAGCAAATTATGTAGCTACAAAATAACAGTTGATTGCTTTGTTGTATCCGATTTATCTATTTTGACCGTATATTTTTTAAAATATAATATTATGATTGCACGCCAATATTATCTTTATTTTTGTAAAGTTTGAAAAACAAAATTTGAAATTCAAACTAGGAATAAAGATAATATTGGCGCGCAATCATAATATGTTTGAGTAAGTTGTTAGAAATTAGGGGAAAAAAAATATAATGTGATCATACCTATAGATATTATTTTGTAAGGTTATATAATGACCAAAAGAAAATAGATTAGCAAATTATGCTGCTAACAAATAACAATTGGTTGTTGTATCTGATCTGTCTGTTTTGACTGTATTTTTTTAAAATATACTACTTCTATATTCGCGCCCACATTTTCTTTATTAAAACAAATTTTAAATTTTAAATTATAAGTACAAATAATTTTGGCTCGCAATCATACATGTTTGAGTAAGTTGTTAGCAATTAGGAAAAAAATATATTATGATCTTACTTATAGATATCATATTTCTAAAGTTATATAATGACAATATATATATATACATGTATGATACATTTGGTTGTATTTTTTTCAGTAGTTTAAAAAATAATTTTTTTTCAAATTGTGAACAAATTTTTCAAAAACAACCTCATTAATTGTTGAATTTGAGACAAATTTAGTTGATCTCATCGAATATTTTTTGCAAAAAATTAATTACAAAGAAATTATGTAATAGCTTACGACATCTGGCTTACTATATACAGTTAAAAGAATTCCATATTTGTAACTTGAAATAATTTTTAAAAAGGTGATAAAATGTACCATTGTTGCTTATTTTCAAAAAATATTCATTAAGAAGTATTAAGATATTTGAGTGGTCTCTTATCCATTTGAAATTCAATACTTAAGGAAAAGAATTTTCCTTTTTCACGTTTTTGTTTGTTTATATGGATAAAGCCAATATCATTTTCAACACCTGATAAAAGAAGAAAAAAGAAAAATACACAAATATAATGTTTTTTTAAGGAAAATGATAATGATGGCGCACACTAATAATGTTTGAGTAAGTGTTATTTGAGGAAAGTAAATATATCGTTATCTTACTCACGATTTTGTGGAATTTTGTAATGATAAAAAAGAATTATATGGTCAAAGTTTGGTTTAAAAATAATTCCATTTAAATAATGCATGCAAGAAATATGCCATTCCTAAAGATATTTCGTATAATAAAAGGATAAAGTTAGACCCTTTCTCCTTTTTCTTAATTAATGAGGATCACTTAATTTATAATATTACACAGATTATAATTTCTTAACTAAATTTGTTTTTCCGCACTTGCTGTCTGCACCAACTAAATAAATACATAATATGTATATGTGTCTTTACATATACAAGTATTACTAGACCATAATTAACAAATCCACATTAAATATCAATTTATTACTTAATTGCAATAAATTAAAATAATTTCACATAAATACTTTGTGTAACTGCTTTTTTTAATCTCTATAATAATACCTAGCAAAAGGTAAAATACCATTTTAAAAGTTAAACGCAGACTCATGCTTTGCGAAATTTTCTTGTATCATTAATTTCTTGTATAAATAACGGATGAGGTTAGTTTAAAAGGAAAGAATAGGTTTTAATAAAGATAAAATAGTACACAATTAATGTTGTGGCCAATACGAAAGTTAGTCAATAAAATGGGTGAAAAAAAAATCATGAAATTGTCGGTTCAAATTTTACTTTAGACCAAAAAAGGGGCATTTGCATCTATACTCGCTTTTTGTGTCATATTTTAACTTGTGCCCGCTTTGAAAAAAAAATTGCATGCGTACCCGTTTTTTCACATAACTTCAGCACACGGGGCTGAAGTAGCAAAGGCAATTACACAAAACTTCAGCATTTTAGTAGCCGGGCCTGAAGTTCAGCTCTAGAGCTGAAGTTTTTATTTTGTAACTCGCGAATTTCAGCTCTAGAGCTGAAGTTTTATATTATAAGTTTTTGTTTAGTAACCGGAAAATTTCAGCTCTAGAGCTGAAGTTTCTATGTTGTAACTAGAAAACTTCAGCTTTAGAGCTGAAGTTTGCCAGTTATAAAATAAAAACTTCACCTTTAGAGCTGAAGTTTTTGTTTAGTAATCCGGAAACTTCAGCTTTAGAGCTGAAATTTCTCAGTTATAAAGGGAAGCTGAAGTTTTTTTAAAAGTGGTTACGGATGCAAACAAAAAGACAAAGTGGCTACAGGTTAAAAAGGGGCGCCCAAATAGGGTGCCCGTGCAATTTTTACAAAAAAAAGTAATTTCTTCTTATTTGTACAAGCTTTATAAATTATGGGTTTGGGCCGCAGAAACGAGGGATATTTATACAAATAGCCGGCCATTCTCGTTGTTTATATTTTAAAGCCATATATATAGATTATACATAATTATACACATATAATACATAAATTATAAATATATTATAACTCCACATGCTATTTTTTGTTTAAGTGGTTAAATGAACAGCTATTTGGGTTAATTCTTCTAGAAACAACTACTAATACTTACATTAAATTAGACGGTCTACATCACATCCGTGGTGGTGTAGCTCTTTCCCGACCTTATGTGCAGTGACATAGCCACTTACATTTAAGTGAGGTCAACATAACACCCTCCGTCGAAATATTATACTGCTTATATAAAAACTTATATTGTGTATATAGGCTAAATATTACTTATATGAGTATATTAGAAATACCCTTCGCAAAATTTTTGACTTCGTGAATGCAGGATACTTTGTGCACCGGGCTGCCCTTTGACCAAGTTTTAATAAATAGAACAATTGATACATGTAATAGTCGAAGATGTCAGACATATAAAATAATCGAGATTCGCATAAACTAATCCGGACACTATCATCACATAAAGAATGGGAAAATAATATTGTAATACGTTATGGGTGCATATTTATTTTTTTTTTATAATTTTAATAAATTTTTGCATATTAATTTATGTTCCGCGTCAAAAGTACTGGGTTCAGTTGAACAACACTCGTTTGCTGTATCCGCCCTTGAATTTCGTCTCATTTGTCCAAAGCCTTATAGGTCACAGGTTCAAACCGTAGAAACATTCATACTAACGCTTCCATTAAGTTAGACTGTCTATATCACACCTTTTGAAATGAAACTCTTCCTCAACCGTATATGGATATGAAATACCCGTAATAGTCGGAGATAATAAACATTCGATGAAATAATCGAAATACGCATAAACTGATCCGGATACTCCCATCACATAACCAAGGAAAAATAATACTGTAACACGTTTTTAGAAGGGGACATTTTCTCTGTTTTTGGTTTTTAACAGCTGTGACGAGTCGACGCTGCATAATTGGATAGAGAGAAATACAGTTGGGTGCGTAGAGTCAAAGATACAGCGTGTTTGCCTCTCNATATATATATATATATTTGAGTCGAGGATATATATATTTGAGTCGAGGATATATATATTTGAGTCGAGGATATCTCAAAAACAGCATTGTATTCCCTCTCGACGTAGGGGTAAGATCTGCGTACTCACTCTCCAGACTTCACTTGTGGAATTACACTAGGTTATTGTTGTTATATATTTTTTTTATTAATGTGTTAAAATATTAAACGACTTTTGGAAATAGATTGGAAATAATAATATATATATATATATATATATATATATATATATATATTTCCAATCTATTTCCAAAAGTCGTTTAAGATTTTAACACATTAATAAAAAACCACCACTAATTATAAGAGCTATTTCTCTAAATTAATTTTTATCTCTCTTTAAAGTGAGTAATAAATGTTGAGAGAGCTCCTTGGTAAATTGTATTAATAATTTATTTGAGTATTAAGACTTCATAGTTTTTTTTTGAAAGGTACTTATTTTAGATCAAATTTATTTGATTAAAGCGATATTTTTTTATTATTTCATAGCCAATATTCAGTATCCACATTGAGGTCCGATTAATCGGAATTCTTGCTCGGAAATTCCACGTTGGATTAATTAATTAAATAACATTTAAAATAGACCAAATGAAATAATTTAACTTATATAATATGTATTTAACTTCTATACGTTGATATGTATACTAAGTTTTTACATTAATTAATCACTTAAATGATAACACTATTTATATATATAATTCACCACCAAATCACTTTTTCATTGGCTTTAACAACAATTTCTATATCTGTGGAATTTGTAAGTTAACATAGTCAAAAGAGAATTTAACAGTTTCTTTTTTGTTTTTATATGTCCTTCAGTTTTTTCTAAATTTTGGGACTGATTATTCTGCCTTTTTGCTTCTCCCTCCTAGAAATAATGCCAAAATAATGCAAAAGAAAAAGTGATCAACGTGAAAATTTTCCACAAGGGCTAAACTGCAGAAGAATTTGGACGTATAATTTGGATGAAAAATAATTAATGACTTCTTAATTTCTAATGCGACTCCTATTTTCTTAAACTAAACTAATTTGAACAAAACGACAATTATCTTGGACATGAGGTAGTATTGTCTATCACGTGTTTCAATATCTGAAAAGCCTATAATATAGATAATAAAAACCCTATATAGTATAATTGCATGTAGTTTATTAGTTTGGATATAGAATTTATATGTTCTTCGTGGAAGAGTTACTACCTTATTAGATAAGCGATATCTATTACTACTAAAAAAAAATTGAATTAGCGACGGACAAAATATGCATCCATATAAATAAATTTATCGCTAATTTTATTTAGTAAAGAATTAGCGACTAATTTACAAAAAATTATATTAGCTACAAGCGATTTAGCGACCCGTAACTATTAGCGACGGACAATGGCCAGCCTCACCGTTCTAAGAAAATTGCAACTTTATTTAATTTACACTAATTAATGATTATCCAGTAGTTTTGTCCGTTAATTAGTAAAATGTTGACTAATTTAATTAGAGAGATTAAAATTAAAGATTAGGAGAGGAGAAAAGGATACGTTATAAAAGGATAAAGTTTTAGACTATTGTATTAACGTTAATGCGGTAAATAAGCGTTTCGATTAATATGTTCTACTTCATTATGTGTAATCAATTTTCATATTAAGGACAAATTGTATTAATTTATCATAGTTAAAAAAAATATTGTTAAGGGATCAATCTATGTAAAAAAAAATTATATTAACACTAGCATGAAAAAAAGGAAAAATAAAATAAAATATAACACTAGGCTGGTGGATGAAAATAGCCAACATAAACTCTAAGAAGAACTCACACTTTTACTTGATTGAACTCTTATTAAATGAAATATTTATCATGAAAATTAAGATATTTTAGTTTAAGAACAAAAGTACAATATTAGTCCTTTTTTTTCTTTGTTAAAAAATTTATTTATTATAGTTTAAAAACTTTATGTTATCAAATCCTCATTACAAATGGATGATGTTTTTGGACCATTTCAAGCTAATTATCCCTCTGTCATTTTGACATAAATTTAATTACTTAGGCACCTATATATATATGGTTGATGAAAGCTGGATAAGGTCAATTTGACAACTTTTGACAATTTAAAGCTTTTTTCTAACTTTAGCAGTAATATTTGACTTTAATGCACTGTTTATTAGATTTGATATTATTATATAAGATCTTCAAGAATCAAGAGCAATTAATTTTGACTGTAGCTGTTTTAGATTTTCATTTCAGTTATGCTTATTTACCAAAATGGATAACCAAGAACCACTCCACTCCAACAATAAAGTAAGGGAAAAAAACGGAAAACAAGAAAAAATGGACAACCTGCTCCTTATCCAAAAGGAAATATGGCCAATAATGTCTTTATAAATTTCGTAATATAATCTAAATTCATTCTATCATAATTTTGCGTAATACTCACCTCATGAATTAGCTTATGAGTTGAGTTAAATTCAAAATTTATTCTCTTAACTTGGTGTCGTACCCTAACCTATTCGTATTCTTGGTTTAGCCAGTATCACGCACCCTTGATATTTTATCGACGCTCCATATATTTAAAAACCACAATAATTAGTACACTATATTATTGTATACGGTTAAAATTGGGGTCACCTGATATTACTAATTTACCGAGACCAGGGTGAAGGATCGAAGACCGATCCCATAATAGATTAGACCAAGGCACATGACAAGGTACCGAGTTCAAGATTCGAGGTACCTGTCAAGATCGAGGCCGGGCGGTATCCGTGACTGATCGAAGATCATGGCGAAAATCTAGGAACGAATCAAATCAAAGACGGTTATAATTAGCTAATCATGAGATTTCTTTCTGTAATTAGAGACCTTACCCTTACCCTGGGGTACAGAGGTTGTTTCCAAATAGATCCCCGGACATCCTACCCTCCAAGAACTTCCTACCTTGCTCTTGGGGAGACTCGAACTCATAACCTCTTGGTTGGAAATGGGGTTGCTTACCATCATAGCACCCCTCTTATCTTTAATATAATATACTCATTAATTAATGAATTTCTCTAATTTTCAAACGAATTGTCCCATATTGACTAGGTCGTTTCTTTTTCTCACAATACTTCAATAACAAAAATAAATGAATAAATAAATAAAAGAAGTCAGTATTCCCTACCCAAAAGCATTGCGAACAAAAAGACGCAAAGCTATGTTTTTTTCCACAAACACTAAGCTTTTTTTTTTCTTTATTAATTTTATTCTCTGGTCGTTCAACCTTGGACTAGTCATATGTAAATACTGTTTCATGAAAATTTGTTTATTTAATTACTATGCTTTCTCATTTATTTGGACAAAGTTAAGTAAACTGCCTCTAATAGAAAAAATTGTGCATCTTTGCCCCAAAGAACGTAAATTTATTGTGCTGGTTTCGAATATTTATTTAGAGCCGCCGTTAGTATAGGTTGTCAGTCTTAGTTACAAATATTAAATTATAAATTCACAATTATAAAGTATATAATGAGTTCAGTTGCAATTGTTTAAGGGCCCATTTGGGCATTAATAAATCTTTTTACTTTTTTATTCATTTTTTTAAAATTTTTTTGCCGTATGAAAATTTTAAATTTCATTTGAAGTTCAATTTTAAAATTGTTTGGAAATTTGAAAAACTCCAAAAGCTGTTTTTTAAAATTTTAAATTCAAATCACTCACAAAAATTTAAAAATAGCTCCAACTTGTATTCATATTCAAACATAACTTTAATTTTCAAATACCATTTGCACTTAATATTTTTTCGGAAATTTTACAATTCATATGTCCAAACGTCCACTAAAAATTAAACCGATTAAAGTTAAACTTAGAATCCGTCTTGTACCAAGTCAACACCACACCGCAATGATACTTTCTTTTCTATATCCCATTTCATGTTCATGCTTTCTTTTTCTTAGCTTGTCCAAAGAAATTTTAAACTTGTCAATTTATTTATAGTGAGATGGTTTACAATTAATTATAATACAAATTTCAATGGCTTATGTGTAGCTACAAATTTTCAAATCCTTAATTCTCTTTAAAACTTCTCATCCGTTCAATACGTCGACATAAACTAGGATAGACGGGGTACTAATCTCAAAAATATTTGTGATGCATGATAATGTTGGCGAAAAGAGGAAATTGAGTTCAAATTCGGAGCACATGGCATAAGCCAAAGATCGGATAACTCTAAGGTGTCGTTTGGTAGGGTGTATTAGATAAGCTAATGTATGCATTAACTTTGTGTATTAATAATACATTGTTTGGTAGGGTGCATTAGCTTTGTGTATTAATAATACATTGTTTGGTAGACGTTTTGAACCTATGCATTACTTATGAAAGCATTAGTTATACATCCTATTTGGTATTATCCTATGCATAATTAATGCAAAGAAAATAATGGTATTAGCAATGCAATGGGTTTTAATGCATGCATTAGCTTAGTTAAAGATAAAATTGTCCTTCAAAATTTATGCTTGATTAAAATATGCTAGTTAGTATATTAATACAAGTTCAAAATAATTCAAATAATGAGAAATAAAATTATATCCCTAGTAAATAAATAAATACTTAGCATTTTTTTTTATAAATAAATATTTAATTTTATTTACAATATAGGTAGACAAATAAAATATTTCTTTTAAACCTTTTCATATAAAAACATTTCTCAGCATATGTTTCTTTTTAAAAGCTAGAGTGTGGACTAGTTTTGAGGGCATTTTTGTAAACAAATAATTCTTTTAGATATTGTGCAATGTTTTAATACATCAAATCAAACAATGAATAAGAAGTATGTTAGCATAACTAATACCAGTATAACTAATGCAAGCATAATTAATACCAGCATAACTAATACCAGTATTACTAATATACCTTATTCAGCATTATTCTTATGCACCCTACCAAACGACCCCTAAAAATTAATGAGATGATTCTGGTTTATTAGCTTTCTTTCTACTTCAACATTAACTTCGTTGAGATATAAGGTACAACTGGTGACGATCACATCGGGGTATGCGCTAGCATCCTTGACAAGCGCTCCAGAACTGTAATCCACCATTGGAAGAGCCGCTTCCCTCTTGCTTGACATGGGCATCCATTTACCAGCGCAGTAAACGAGTCAAGCAAGATTAGCAAGTTTTTAGGATGACAAGTTTATGAAAAAAGAAAAAAGAAAAAAAAAAGATGCATATGTCATCTTAGGCAAATTTTACGTTGGAATATGAGATGAAAGTGAAAAGCTTTACACAACATATTCCTTTCATTCCAACTTATGTGAACCTGTTTGACCGAGCACATAGTTCAAGAAAAAATGAGGATTTTTAGAATTTGTGGTCCTAAACAAGTCAAAAAGGGTACAGAATATTTGTATGGTTATAAAAACTTCTCATTAAAGGTAGAGTTGGAAATTGAAGCTAAATTGTTTTCAAATTTAGAAAGGGGTCATTCTTTTTAGAACAGACTAAAAAGAAAATAAGTTCACATAAATCGGAGCAGATGAAGTAACATAAATTCACAAGAATAGAGAGGTTGTTTTCAAATAGACTCTCGGCATCCTTCCTTCCAAGAACTTCCCACCTTGTTCTTGGGGAGACTCGAACTCACAACCTCTTGGTTGGAAGTGGGGGTTGCTTACCATCAGAGCAGCCCCTCTTGTCTATATTTATACATATTTCATGAATTTAAAATACCAAAATATTACTCCCTCCGGTCCACAATAAGTGTCTGTTTTACTTTTAACACGCCTATTAAGAAAATACTAAATCATATACAAAATTATCTAGTATGACTAAACTACCCTTATTAAATATTGGGCACATGATTATAGTGATGAGAGAATTTTTTTAGGGATATGCACATAAGAGTAAAAGAGTAAAAATAAATTAAAATTTTTCTTAATTATCTAACTAAACATTTATTTTGGACCAAAATTAAAAGGTAAAACAGACACTTATTGTGGATGGGAGGCACTATTTGAGCAAAAACTATTGTGTTGGATTTGTGCCTCCGCCCATGCAAGCACGAGAACCCCACACTTACAACTGGACACGTGTCATGCCGAGAAGCCGAACGCGGCAATGTCCAGTTCGGTCTGGAGAGATTGTAATGTAAATAGATTATCACGGACCCTGCACTTCTACTTTTTCGTTTTTGGCGTTGACTCTCTTTTATAAGTTTTAAAATTTAAATTCCACTTAACGCTTTGACGTGTTCAATTACGACATGAGTTTCGGTAACCAAACACGTCACCTAACTAAAATCCTCTATCCTTGAGAGTGGTCGTTAAGTTATACACGTGGCTATTTCTCGTGGGTCTGTAATGACAGTTGTGTGACAGTAAAGATCTCTGCACTGTTTAGATATTTATTTAGTACTCCCTCCGTTCCAATTTACGTGAACCTATTTCCTTTTTGGTTCGCTAAAGAAAATGAATTCTTTTTAAATTTGGTAACAATTTAGCTTAAAGTTACAACTCTACTCTTAATGAGAAACTTTTATAACCACACAAATACTCTGGGCCCCATCTGAACATATTTAGGACCATAAATTCCAAAAGTCTTTATTTTTTTCTTAAACTCCGTGCCAGTCAAACATGTTCACATAAATTGAAACGAAGGGAGTATTTTTTTATGTCATCCTGTATCCCTAAGGGCTTGTTTGGTACGAAGAATAATGTAAGATAAGATGTCATATTAAATTTATATTGTATTTGGTTGGAAGTATAAATTTGTTCAATTTATATCGCCAATCAAACAAGGAATAAATTTAATCTCAAACTTAATCCAAGATATTCTATCTTATCTCACCTTATCCTATCAAATGTAAGATTATTTTATCCCATCTCTTACACTATAAATTAGTTCTGGGATTAAAATCCTAAGATTATAATGTCGGGATAATTTAATTCGCGTATTAAAAGTGATCTTTAAGTTATTTACTTTCTGTGACATGTTTTAAATTTTAAATTTTGATTTACTCTAAGGGATCGTCTGGTACAATGATGTGATATTTCAGGATATTTCATGGGATGCCATAATCCATAGGATTAGTTATCCCACCTTATAAGTGGGATAACTAGTTATCACACAATCTCACCATTTTAGGGGTCGTCTGGTTGGAAAACAACTTATCCCATGATTAATTATCTGGGGTTAGTTATTCTATCTTCCCATATGGATAAAAAATACTACAATTCCAGGATTGCCTATCTCAGGACTAGTTATACAACAATTTTATCCTAACTAAACGTGAGACAAATTTATTTTAAATTTAATATCGGGATTACTTATCCTTTATCCTCGTACCAAACGAGCCCTTAGTGCAAAAGTTATCCCGAATTAGCTAATATACTAAACCAAACATAAGATAAAATTAATCCCAAAATTATCCCAAAATTATTATTCTTATCCCATATATCAAACGACCCTAATTAATGTGCATTGTACCACATAACCCCCACCAGAAAGGTGCTAATGTTCTTTGTAGGATTTTTGTTATCACAAGGAACGAACCTATAACCTCTTGTTAGACTTTAAAAAGTTCAAATATTATTTTAATAATTTACTAAAAATTAGAATTGTTTATGTATTTAAATTTTTGAAACTAGTAAAAAAGTTATAAAATGGAATGATATTTGACATTTTGGATAGTTGCGAACTGAGGAGAGTGTTGTATAAATTAGAACGAGTAGAATAACTACTCATATATTTTTTGTTGTTGAAATAAGTCAATTTAGATCTAAAAATGTTAGGACTTAGGAGTATTTCTTTTGCATATTTTACGTAATATAACATTTATTCTTTATTCTGTCTAAAAAACGAACACTTTTCTGTATAAATATATCTCTAGCTAGTTTTTCTATTTTATTTACCGGTTTCAACTATTAAATTTATTCCTTTTTTTTTTTTCGGTTTCTGTTGGTTGAATTAGATAGTTATCCATTAACAGGTCGACTTGTAGGACCTACCAAAAATAGCCACATGGCAATTGGGTAACTGGGTCCCACTTTATCCATTTCTGAAGAGAGATATTGATGATAACGTTTTACTTATTTTATTTTTGTTTATTAATTCTTGTAATTGTAATAATTAGGTACTAGAAGGCTGATAGCAATGTGAACAAAGGCCGGCTGGGTGGCTCATTGAATAAATGATGTGCTAGTAATTATATCATAGATTTTCTTTATATACATTTTAAAAGTAAAAGATCATACACTATTATTATGTTCACATTATGATTGTTTATCCAATGTGAAAGACCTCATTGGATTATATGAAGACAAAAAAAAAAAAAAATAGCTTCGTGCTCATATTTATATTAAATCATGTTAATATTGTAAAAGGGATGTCTAGTGCACAAAGTATCCTGTGTTCACGCAGAGTTCGGGGAATGACCGCATCCCAAGAGGGTGTAATATAGGCAAGTATATCCCGTTACAAGCATTAGTGACTGATTTTACGGCTCGAACTCGTGACTTGTGGCTCACACGGATATAACCTGACCATCGATCCAAAACTCCATTTCCACCAAATCATGTTAATTTAGTACGGTAAAATATTATAATAATGTAATAATATATATTACTTCATTATCAGTAGTAATAATTTTTTTATCCCTATTAGTGGATCACGCGTTTCTACCGTAATTATGCTTTTTTGAAACCGAGCGTCCTCCGAAAGTAGCCTCTATATCTTTACAAGGTAGAGTAAAGTCTGCATAAACAGTTAATCAGCTTGTGAGGTTACGTTAGATATATTATTGTTATTATTGTTATTATCGTTCTATATCGGTAAAAACCATTTGAATTGGAGAAACTCGGAATAATCACGTTTTATATAGTTATACTTTTTCTTTTTTATTAATGAGTAAAATCGTAGGGGTAGAGGTGGGATGTGTAGACCATCTTTATGGAGAAAAGGTGGCTAAAACATAGGCTTATAGCAACTTGATTGTAGATTCTCTAAATTGAATGTATAAGATTGCAAAAAGATTTGAAGACATTGCAATTGAAGGATAAGCCAAAATATCATAAAGTTGAAGCAACTTATAGGTTACAATGCTCATTTCAGAAATAAAAATGATTAGTATATATGTACTTATTGCAGCCGCAGTCTATATACTTTTCATTACCAAAAAAAAAAAAGAAAAAATTGTTTATTGGAGGAAAGGCTTCATCTTTTTTAATTCCACCGATATTCAGATCCTGATTAATTTAAATTTATGTCCCAAAAGACTTATTAAAAGGAAAGCGCCAATTTATCATGATCTTTTCATTTTCAGGACTTGCAATCGACTCGAGACTTCTGGTGAGGGTGAAACTATAGTGTACTAATACAACAACAACAACAACAATCCAGTAAAATCTCACAAGTGGGGTCTGGGGAAGATAGTGTGTACGCAGACCTTACCCCTACCCCAAGAGGGCTATAGCGTACTAATAGTCTAGAGATAATAATTATATCACCAATAACACAAAAATAAGCCTCCTATTGTTAAATAGGATGCACTTTATCTCTTGAAAAGTCATAAACTGATAACTGCAACTGAGATGTTAATCACTTTATCAAGATAATAATAAAGGGCCAGATTGTAGGCTCATTGCTCCATTTCTAGACATGTCGACATATTTAATCAGTCATATATTTCATGAGTTAGATAGATTCATCACGAATTAATAAGTTTGATATTGGTTGTCAGCTGTGCCGTTGTGTCAATTGACGACTCTTTCGCCGGAAAAATAGGTTGAAACCCCTTGATTTTTTCTAGGCGATGGATGCGCTATTAAAAAAAGGAGATAAAATATATCTATTGTGAGTTGATCCTTATTGTATGAGTCCAAATTTGGACAATCACGACCGTTGACAAATAAGACCAACAACGAGATCCTCGTAACTCGGTGTCTTGTGAATGATAACAGACGAACAAACAAAGATTGTATGACCCATACAGTAGTATAGACCCAATAGAGGGTATTAGGAATATTCCTTAATAGATCTTTTAGGGTTCAAAAGGGATTTGTCCCTTATTTATAGCAAAAAAGAACCTTGTAAAGGGGACTTTTTGGGATTTTGGAGAGGCTAAGAACACTAAATGTAATGCTCTTCTACAAATATATTTAGCATCTTTAAAGTTCAGTAAAGAATCGAGGAATATTAACCGTTGCATACTTCTTATCTTTGGTTCTAGAGATTATTATTCTTAGCTAAGATTTACCCCATCATTTTCTTTGATTGATTTATTTAAAAAGGTTACAATATCTTTTGATTCAAACAATTTGGCGTCGTATGTGGGAATTTCTATAGCCAAGATTTTAGTTTCGTCTAGATCCTTGAAAGAGATAATCGCCACTTCATAGCCTCGCAAAGGTCATCAATGGCAGGGAAGGGAGAAGCAAGATTAAAAGCAATAGTAGGTGTCACGAACGACCTTCTAGATTCCATCAACGAAGCCGGTAGGAAAAACAATGAAAACACAACACCAAGTGCTACACTTGAGGGAGATATCATATCCACCCCCGCACGAAAGCGTGACTGTCTTATGCGAGAGGGAAACCTCAACATCCGTAGCAGGAGAAGCACCACTAGTTATGAAAATGCTATTAGAGGAGTGGTTCACAAACACCTTGAGCAACATACTCGACAAACCCACTCAAAGGAATGTCGGAGGCACAACACATGCAGAAACACAATTATCGCTGATGGGCCAGAGACTCCACGCGCACGTAACACTCACATTGTCATTGATGCAAATAACGATGCACTCGCGACCATCTGAAGAAAATGGAAGACATGGAAAACAAGAACAAAATGCTCCGCGATCAGATGAAGGAGCATCAGGAAAGGGTCGATAAAATACCGGGCGCTCTGAAGTTGTTACCAAAACGTGATGTAGGCCGATTCGTCAAGAAACCTTACAGTGACAGGGCAGCCCCCCCTCTCTATTCCAAAAACTTTCAAAATGTCGCCATACTAGGAAATATACGACGGCACCACAGACCCGGAAGATCACCTAATCCACTACGTCACTGCGGTAAAAGGCAATGATCTGTCGAAAGAACAGGTTCCATCGGTGCTGTTGAAAAAATTTGGCAAAACTCTGACAAGAGGAGCGTTGACGTGGTATTCCCAACTGCCAGCACAGTCAATATCAACGTTCAAAGAAATGGCAGATCAATTTGTCACCACCCACGCGGGAACGATAAAGGCAGAAGCTAGGGTAATGACATCTTCGCTGTTAGGCAGACGACATGCGAAAGACTTCGGGATTTCCTAGCCCGATTCAACAGAGTAAGAATGAGCCTACCAAATGTATCAGATGTAATGGCGGTAGAAGCCTTCCAAAATGGTTTAAACAGAAGTGGGTCGAAAGCAACCAAAAAACTGTTAAGCAGACTCATGAAATACCCTCCCGCCACATGGGAAGAAATCCATAACGCCTATTGTGCCGAAGTAAGGGCAGATGAGGACGACCTGAATGGCCCACTCCAACGACTAACGTTGGTCCAGACCGAAACAAGGAGAGAACGCTGCAACGATGGTAGAAGGGATCAACCACCTCATTTCAATCGAGAAAGGCACCAGCCCTACATCCGGTCATCCATCCCGCCTCCTCCACGACATATAGAGGCCACATCCCTACACATCACGCCACACCGAAATGAAAGATGTATGCCACCATTGTTATCTACTCATAACTTTTGCGTTTCTCCTTCAGGAATAGTGTACATACTGGAAAAGCTCGGTACAAAGGTGCAGTGGTTGCAAAAGTTGAAGTTGTATCCGAGCACACGGAGATCAAACGTTCTGTGTGAATTCCACCAAGAAAGGGGACACAAAAATGAAGACTGCATAGGTCTTCGACAAGAAGTGGTAAGAATGCTAAACCAGGGACATTTGAAAGAACTGCTAAGCGATCGAGGACGGGCCAACTATGCTCGTGGGCGCGATCGACCTCAAGAATCCCTAAAACCACCTTCTCCAGCCCGTACCATACAAATGATCATTGGCGGAGGCGATGATACAGTGATCAACCATGTGAAATTCACCACCACATACAAACTCAAGCGGATAATCGCCCATGAACGGTATGACGACCTCGAAGATAGTATCATTTTCGATAAGTCAGATACCAATGGTTTGTTTTTCCCACACTATGATGCTTTGGTTATAACTTTACATATTGCAGATACCGATGTAAAAAGAATAATAGTGGAAGACGAAAGTGACGCATGTATTATTCACCCACGGGTCCTCATACAAATGAGACTCAAGGATAAGATTGTACCATGTTGCATAATACTAACGGGTTTTAATAATGCAGTGGAACTAACCTCGTGAGAGATAATGTTGCCCGTTCTGGCAGGAGGAGTCACCTTGGAAACATCGTTCCACGTCATGAACCAGGAAATAGCCTACAACGCTATCATATGGCATCTATGGATAAACGCCATGCGAGCCGTCCCGTCAAGTTTCTACCAAGTAATCAAATTTCCCACCTCATGGGTGATATTCAGCATTCGGGGCGAGCAAAGCCTCGCCCAAGAATGCTATCGAATCGCCCAAGATTACATACACACCCAACAACTAAAGGGGGCAAGTGCGGAAGCATAACAATCAGCCATATTAGGAACCAAACCCGATATATAGATAGAGGCCATCAAAGACCCAGATGTCGTAGAAGCTTGAAAGGCAACCAAAGAAGATCTCGACCCCTTTCAGACAATACCGACAACACGAAAAATTCTTATATCGGACACAACCTCTCAAAGTTAGGTAAATTTTATGAGTTCTTAACTAACAATGCCGATTTATTTGCCTTTTCTCACTCAGATATGTCGGGAATCCCGAAGGATATCGTCACACACAAGCTGAATGTCGATCCTCTTTACCCGCCAGTACAACAAATGAGGAGGAAGTTCAACACTGTAATTAAAAATGCAGTCAACAAAGAAGTTGATAAGTTGCTCGCTAACGGCCCCGTCTAAGAATCAAAGTATCCTCAATGGGTCGCCAATGTGGTCATGGTAAAAAGAAGAACGGGAAGTGGCGGATGTGCGTCGATTTCACCGACCTGAACAAAGCGTGCCCAAAGGATTCCTTTCCGTTGCCACATATCGACAAACTCATCGATGCAACGCCAGGGCTCGGACTATTGAGCTTCTTGCACGCCTATTCTGGATACAACCAAATTCTAATGGCAGAAGAAGACCAAGAAAAGACCGCCTTCATCACTCACCAAGGAACATAATGTTATGGAGTCATGTCGTTCAGACTCAAGAACACAGGGGCAACATATCAAAGTTTAGTCACCAAAATATTCAAAGAACAACTCGGAAAGACTATGGAGGTCTACATTGACGATATGCTGGTGAATTCGAAAAGGAATGAGGATCATATTGGTCATCTGAAGGAAGCCTTCAAAATATTAAGACGGTACGAGATGAAACTGAATCCTAAAAAATTATGCCTTCGGCGTAACCTTAGGAAAATTCCTTGGCTTCTTGGTGTCGCAAAGGGGTATCGAGGTCAACCCGGATCAGATCAAGGCCATCGAAGGAATACCTGAGACGTTAACCAGCAAAAATAGGTACAAAAATTGACAGGCGAATAGCCACCCTATCAAGGTTCATCTCGCGTTCGTCAGACATACGCCATAAGTTCTTAATTGTACTACGGAAACACCACGGGATACAATGGACTTTAGAATATGTTGACGCCCTAAGAAAACTGGAAGTGTACCTGTCCTTACCGCCACTGCTCGTCAAGGCAGAACCGAGCGAGTGACTCCAGGTGTACCTAACAGTCTTTGAAGTGGCAGTAAGTGCAGTCTTGGTACGCAAAAAAAGGTACACAATCTCCAATTTATTATATCAGCAAAACCTTAGTTGATGCTGAAACGAGGTACCCCCACCTTGAGAAATCAGCTTTGGCATTAGTCGTAGCTTCATGAAAGCTCAGACCATATTTTCAAGGTTACCCCATAAAAGTGGTGACAACCTTCCCCCTAAGGGGCGTCCTACATAAACTCGAACTATTGGGTATGCTGGCCAAATGAGCCATAGAATTAAGCGAGCACGATATAACCTATCAACTGCGAACTGCTATAAAGTTGCAAGTACTAGTCAATTTCTTCGCTGATTTCTGTGCAAAAATATCGCTTGAAGTAGAGGAGGAAGTGGTCCGCGCTTCTGCACATTCCGACTTCTGGGTCCTCTACACCGACGACACATCTAATGCATCAGGATTGGGACTGGGACTCGTATTCAATGTCCCTACGGGCGAAGCAATTTGCCAGTCTATACGGTACCCCGAAATGACTAACAATGAGACCGAGTATGAAGCCGTGATTGCAGAATTAAAATTAGCCCTCAAATATAGCGCTCGACAACTTGTCATCCATTGTGACTCTCAACTCGTGGTGAACCAAGTCACTGGGACTTTCCAAATCAAAGAACAAAGATTAAAAAGATACCAGTCAGAAATTCACAAACTGCTACCGGAATTCCATGAAGGTCGCCTCGACCAGATACCTAGGGCGTAGAATATCGAAGCGGAAGATCTCACCAAGCTAGCACCGGCCACTAGAAATATAAATAAGGAAAATGTGGTCACCCTTCTCCATTCCTCAATAGACCAAGTCGAGTTATATTCTATAAACATAAACTGGGACTGACGCAACAATATTGTAACATTTTTACAGGAAGGGACACTCCCACAAGATAGGAAAAAAGAAAAAAAAACTTCGAATACAAGCGTCCAGATACAACCTCGTAAACCATGATCTTTATAAAAGGACGTTCGATACCCCCCTGGCCAAATGTCTTTGGCCAAAGCAGAAAAGGAGAGTACTAGAAGAAGTACACGAGGGGCACTGCGGTGCCTATACAGTCAACCGCACCCTCGTCAGATGCCTCATCCGCGCAACTACTAGCCTACCATGAAAAAAGAGGCCACAGATTACATCAGGAAGTGTGAACAGTGCCAAAAATACGCCCTTATGATACACCAAGCAGGAGAACTCTTGCATTCTGTCACTTTTCCATGGCCATTCATAAAGTAGGGGATGGATATTGTCGGATCCCTCCCAGCAGGATGAGGTAAAGTACGCTTCCTTTTGGTTTTAACTGACTATTTTTTTAAATGAGTGGAAGCAGGTGCATACACTAAAATACGTGAGCAAGAAGTTATCGCGCATATGGAAAAGTATAATATGCTTCTTCGGCATTCCCAAAGAAATCAACTGTGACAACATATCCCAGTTCGTTGGAAAGAAAACAACCAAGTTTTTTGAGAAATGGCACATCAAGCGAATACTCTCTACACCCTACCACCTCGCCGGTAATGGCCAAGCCGAATCATCCAACAAAATGATTTTAAATATATTAAAAAAGAAGCTTGAGGACGCCAAAGGGCTATGGCATGAACTACTACCAGAAGTGCTATGGGCGTAACGCACAATGCCAAAAACTAGCACATGCGAGATGCCATATTCATTAGTCTATGGGACTGATGCTGTCATACCCGTCGAAGTCAGAAAACCTAGCCTAAGATACTCTAACGAGAGCGGACTAAGTAACGACGAAAGCAGGTTACAAGACCTGGATGAAGTCGAAGAGGAAGAGATATGGCTCACGTGAGAATGGTATCCCAAAAGCAATAAGTAGAAAGATACTATTACAAGAAGGCCAAAGTATGACCACTCAAGGTCAGAGACTACGTCCTCAAAGCTAAAACCCAAGCAGCGAAAGACCCCAATGAGGGAAAACTAGGAACAAACTGGGACGGGCAATACAAAATCATGGCCGCAGCAAAAAAGGGAGCATTCTAGGTAGAGACAATGGAAGGAAATCTACTCCAAAATAATTGGAACGTCGCCTACCTCAAATACTTCCACTTCTAAAAAGAGGCACCGCCAAAGTCGTACTCTTTTTATCTTATCCGGGTTTTGTCCCAATCAGGTTTTCTAGGTGAGGTTTTTAATGAGGTGGCAAGGGAGACGCCCTGAGGTCCAAAGTATTGTTCATTACCCCGCCCGTCGACATGATCTCCAGGCCAAATGATGAAGGTACTAGGTATAGATAGCCATTGTATTTACTATATTCACAAAGTCAACATGTACTCCCTACAAGGAACATAATCAAATATCCAATGTACGAATGAAAATCTCAATGGCTAAGGCCATCGACAAAAGCATGAGTTCGATTTATAATCAAATCTCCAATGTACGAATGAAAATACCAATGGCTAAGGCCATCAACGAAGAAAGAGTTCGACCTCACTCGAACTACGATGGGATACTACTTCGACACTAGCTCGAAAGTAACATCCCAATGGCTAAGGCCATCGACAAAAAATAAGTTCGACCTCACTCGAACTACAATGGGATACTACTTCGTCGCTAGCTCGAAAGTAACATCCCAATGGCTAAGGCCATCGACGAAAAATGAGTTTGACCTCACTCGAACTGCGACAAGATAATACTTTGATGCTACCTCGAAAGTAACATCTCAATGGCTAAGGCCATCGACGAATAACGAGTTTGACCTCACTCGAACTACGATGTGATACTAGTTCGATGCTAGCTCGAAAGTAACATCCCAATAGTAAGGCCATCGATGAAAAATGAGTTTGACCTCACTCGAACTACGATGGGATACTACTTCGACGCTAGCTCGAAAGTAAAATCCCAATTGCTAAAGCCATCGACAAAAGTATGAGTTCGACCTCGCCCAAAGCAAAAATGGCCAAAATGTTCGACAAGTACTTGGGATACCATAAATATTATAAATATCATCACCAAATCGACAAAATAAGTTCTTCATTACAAAAAAATATTACTCACACCTATCTTTACAACGGGCTCAAGCATGTGATAACTAGGGATTTTGACACATTTTATACTCCTTCTTACTTATGAAATTCATACAAAATAGTCCCTAAAGGCTCACAAGTTGTGCTTGATTGCAGGTTTGATCAACAAAAGGACAAGATGTCAAAGATCAGCTCAAAAGGAGTGAAACTTGCACAAATGCCAAAGACAAGACAAGCTCAGGCAAAATAGGCCTAGTGCGGCCGCACTCCACTTTGTGCGGTCCGCACAGGGAGATTCAGAGAGGTGGATTTCAGGCCAAGAGGCAGTGTGGCCGCACTACCATTTTGTGCGGTCGGCAATAAGATCAACGCGTCCGCAGTCCATTCTCTGCGGTCCGCAATGAGGAGAATCAGAGAGTTGAAATTTCTCAGTGTCAAGCCAATGCGGTCCGCGGTCCACTTTACGCAGACTGCACTAGAAGCCTCCGTGGCCACAATCCATTCTCTGCAATACGCGATGACTAAGTTCAGAGAGCTATTTGTCAAGTCCGAAAGCCTTAGTTTGGACCGCAGTCCATTTGTGCGGTCCGCAGTAGCCCCGCAGGGGTATTTTGTTCCAGAATTGTCAGCTTAGTATAAATAGTTTCTTTTCCATTTTTAGGTCAAGTAGATAGTATCAGAACATAGCTGCGCTCATGGGTTGGAAATTTGTAGCCATTTTGGGCAATTTCATCTATATTTCATCATTGAATCTTTGTGTTTATCTTACTAATTAATTTATATGAGTTTATCTTCATCTCTTTCTTGTTTTTCTTCTTTAATTATGAGTAGCTAGACCCATAAGCTAGGGTTGTGGCTCAACCCTAGTGTGGGTAATTAATGGGTCTTGTATTTTAGGGCTAAATTAACTATGAGTGTTTGTTATTTGGGCCAATTTCATGGTTAATTTCTGAATTAGTGGTTGGAAATACTAGTTTATGTTGAGTTGACTTGAGCTCTTCTTGAGAAAGAGAGTCTAAGTCTCCGAAATTTGTCCAAAAAGGAATTGGGGCGTACTCATGAGATTGATATCCCAATTAAAGGGTAAAACCTCGAGCGAGTAATACCCGACTTGAACCTTAGTTGCTTGTGCAAATTTGCATACTCAATTGGTCTTGAGAAAGTAAATTCGGAAAAAATCACTCGAACCATCTAGAGGTGAAGAGTGAGTAAAGTCATGCAACGGTTATCTCATACTCCCCAAATATGTCAAACGTGCCTTATATTCAAGTACTCGTCAATTGACCACCTAGGCGAAAGTCACTACCCTAGTGCCTTTTAAACCTATTTGAACTACTCGTAGCATTATAACTCTTAGCATAATTTAGTTTCAATTACCATTTGTAGTTTGATAATAGTAGAAGTAAACAAAAATCCCAAAAATGAATAGAAGTGTAATTAAGAACCCATACGCAACTCTACACTAGATAGATACTCAATTCTAAATTTTAGCTTTCTATGGATACCGATCCCGACCCTAAATCGGGTAAAAGCTGCTCCAATCGTCTCTTGCTACTTAATTAGTAGTGTGGAGTAGGCCGCGATCACTTTTTGGAGCCGTTGCCGGGGAGCTAACGATTTTGGCTAACTATTTAGTTAGTTTTGTGTTTTGTTCTTCTTTCCTTCTTTGTTACTAATTTGTGTGTGTTAATAATTCAGGTACCAAATGGCATTAAATGCTAATGACCCTCTTGGAAACGTGCTTGCGGGGGAGGAGGTTGATGATATTGGAGAGGATGAGGTGCCTCTTGCACCTCTTGGACCACGAAGAGGCCGCCGTGCCAATGTTAATGAAAATATTCCAGACCCTCCTCCGCCACCTCCAAGAGTGGTTCCTCGTGTGCTCCCAAACCAAGGCTATGCAAGTGCAATTGTCCCACCCCGAATCCGGGCGGGCAATTTTCAAATTACTAATGTGATGCTGACATTATTGGAGCAGTGTGGGTACTTCACGGGCGCTGTCACTCAAAATGCTTACAAACATCTCAAGGGGTTTGTGGATACCTATTGCGGGAGCAAGCAAACCAATATGTCCAAGGATGCACTTCGATTGAGGCTTTTCCCATTCTCACTTAGGAGGAAAACATTGGATTGGCTTGAGAGACTTCCCAACCATTCCATCACAACTTGGGATGAGTTAGCGGATAAGTTCATTGCCAAATGTTTCTCATTGGGACATATGATAGCATTGCGGGATGAGATCTTGGCTTTCAAGAAGGAGCCCACCGAACCTTTGCATGAGATTTGGGAGAGATATAGAACTATGGTGAAGGAATGCTAAAACAATGACATGACAAAGAATATGTTGCAACAAACTTTCTACCAGGCCATCAATACTACAAATCAATGCATAGTCAATCAACTCGCTGGGGGTAATTTTGTGAAGTTGACTTATGATGAATCTCGTGCTATTCTTGACGAGATGGCGAACACGTTCTCTGCTTGGAAAAGTAGAGCCAATGTGACCCAGGGTGACTCCACGGTCGTTCATTTGCACAAAGAATTACATAATTATGGGCAGGCAATAGCGGAGTTGACAACTACCATGAGCCAACTAGAAAAGGCACAATTACAACAAGTCCTAAATCCTCGCCAAGTGAATGCTATGAAGGGTGTTAACATGCTAGTGAACCAAAGAATCCAAAGAGGTCAACAACAACAAAGTAGTTCAGATCAATGTGACAATGATGGTAGTGGATTTCAAGTTGATGGCTATGATGGCCAAAATGAAGAGGCATAATATGTGAACAATTATCAAGGCCAAAGAGGCAATCCTTCCAATCAACAACAACAATGGCGATCCCAAGGCAATTGGGGTAATCAACAACAAGGTAACAACAATTGGAAGAATCATCAACAAGGGAACAACAATTGGAGAAACAATAATCAAATCCAAATTGGGGTAATCAAAACAACAATCGGAGCGGTCAAGGAAATTTGGCAACAAAAAAAATTGGGGTGGAAACAACAATAACATCCAAGGTGGGAGGAACAATAACCAAGGAAATCAGGGGCAAGGTTTTCAAAGGCCCCCAATATATCAACAACCGAGCAATCCACCACATTTTCCTTCCCAAGGTTTGAGTTCTTCTAGTAATGATATGGGTAGAATTGAAATGATGTTCAAACAAATGATGAAGAAGAATGCGGATTCGGATGCTCAAATGGCTTCTCACAATACTTCCATTATAAATTTGGAGGTGCAAATAGGTCAAATCTCTCAATCCTTGAATACACGCCTTAAGGGTGCTCTACCAATTGATACGGTAGTAAACTCGAAGGGCGGGAACAATCATGTTATGGCAATGACCACTAGGAGTGGACGAAATGGTGATGTGAATGCCTCCAAACAAAAGCTAGTTTTGGGTGATGAAGTTGAGTTGCAAGAAGATGAAGTTCCTTTGGTGGTAGAGAATGTGGTTGATGAAAATGTGAATGAAGATGCGAGGATTGATATTCAAGATGCCTAGGTGGAAACACAAAGTGACGTGAATCCGTCTAGGGAACACGTAATTGACATGCAGAACCGGTTGTGCCAAAAGTCAAGGCACCCTTGACTAGACCACCTCCACCTTATCTTCAAAGGCTAGACACACTGAAATGTGAGAGTCAATTTAAAAAGTTCATTGACATGATGAAGAGCTTATCCATCAATGTGCCTTTGGTGGACTCTTTGGAGCATATGCCTGGCTACGCCAAATTCATGAAAGATTTGGTGACCAAGAAAATATCCATGGACTGTGAAACTATCAAGATGACCCACTAAGTTAGTACTATATTACATTCAATGGCTCCAAAGTTTGAGGATCCCGGTGCTTTCACCATCCCTTGCATTATTGGTAGTGCGGAATTTGCTAAGGCTTTATGTGATCTAGGGGCAAGTATCAACTTGATGCCCTACTCAATATTCAAGAATTTGGGTATTGGTCCACAAGGCCAACTTCCATGAGATTGAAAATGGTGGATAGATCAATGAAGCTACCTTTGGGTATTGTTGATGACATGCTTGTCTGGACGGACAAATTTATCTTGCCAGCGGATTTTGTGATATTGGATTGTGAAGTGGACTATGAAGTCCCGATCATATTAGGGAGACCTTTCTTTGCTAGAGAAAATGCTCTAGTTGATGTGGAAGCAGGGGAACTCACTTTCCGGGGGGGGGGGGTGATGAAAATGTAGTATTCCATATGTGCAAGTTAATAAAGCAACCCAATTGTATCGAAGTGCGCTCATTTGTGGATCTAGTCACGACTGTAATAATTGATGATACAAGTGCTATGGTTAATGTGAAGGACCCGTTGGAGGCCGTGTTGTTGATGTCAATTATGATGAGGGCCGAGTGGAGTGCGTGAATGCCTTGCATGGAATGTGCTCTTATTCTTATGAGCCTAGGAATCTATCCTTGGACCTCGAAAATATAAAGACTCCTCCAACAAAGCCTTCAATTAAGGAACCTCTGGTGTTGGAGTTGAAACCATTGCCTCCACACCTCAGGTATGAATTCTTAGGCCCTAGTTCTACTTTACCAGTTATTCTTTCCTCGTGTCTTACTAACTTGCAGGTAGACGCTACTTTGGCGGCGCTAAAAAAGAGGAAGAAAGCAATTGGATGGACTTTGGCCGATATTCGAGGAATAAGCCCTGCATTTTGTATGCACAAAATAATTTTGGAAGATGATGCAAAACCCTCCTTGTAACATCAAAGGAGGTTGAACGAAGCAATGCAAGAAGTGGAGAAGAAAGAAGTGATAAAGTCGTTAGATGCCGGGGTTATGTTTATTTCCGATAGCTCATGGACATCTCCGGTGCAATATGTGCCGAAAAAGGGTGGTATGACTGTGGTGACAAATGAAAATAATGAACTTATTCCCACTCGGACAGTTACCGGATAGAGTGTATGCATGGACTACCAGAAGCTGAATAAGGTGACCCGCAAGGATCACTTCCCATTGCCATTCCTTGACAAATGCTTGATAGCCTTGCGGGCCGTGCCTTTTATTTCTTTTTGGATGGTTATTCGGGATATAATCAAATCGTAATCGCCCCGGAGGATCAAGAGAAGACCATATTTACTTATCCATATGACACCTTTTCTTTCTCACGGATGTCGTTCGGGTTGTGTAATACACCGATGACATTCCAACGATGCATAATGGCTATTTTCACCAATATAGTGGAAGATATTTTGGAGGTCTTCATGGAATATTTTAGTGTGGTTGGTGATTCATTTGAAAAGTGTTTGGGAAATCTGGATAGAGTTTTGGCCCGTTGTGAAGACACAAATCTCGTACTCAATTGGGAAATATGCCACTTCATGGTTGAGGAGGGCATAATGTTGGGCCATAAAATTTCAAAGTATGGGATTGAAGTTGATAAAGCCAAGATAGAGGTGATTTCAAGGCTTCCTCCCCCCACTTCTGTCAAGGGGTCAGGAGTTTTTTTGGGCACGCAGGTTTTTACCGAAGGTTTATAAAAGATTTTTTAAAGGTGGTAAACCCATTGTGTAAGCTACTAGAAAAAGATGCCAAGTTTGTCTAAGATGAGGGATGTATGCAAGAATTTGAGCTTCTCAAGCTTAAGTTGACCACTACCCCTATCATTATTACACCAAATTGGAGCTTGCCTTTCTAAATCATGTGCGACATGAGTGACATTGTAGTTGGGGTTGTTTTGGGGTCAAAAGGTTAACAAAATATTTCATCCGATGTACTACGCAAGCAAGACCATGAATGAGGCTCAAAGGAACTATTCGGTAGTCGAGAAGGAGTTGTTAGCCATAGTGTTTGCGATGGAAATGTTTCGGCCATATCTTATGGGGGCCAAGGTCATAGTGCACACAGATTATGCCATCCTTAGGTACTTGATGACAAAGAAAGACTCCAAGGCAAGGTTGATGCGATGGGTATTATCACTTGAAGAGTTTGATTTGAAAATTGTGGACCTGCAGGGTAGTGAAAACCAACCTGCTTGGAGGAAGAAGGAAGGCCATGTGATGGCCTAGATATCAATGATACATTTCCTGATGAGCAACTACTTTCTGTGTCAATGAGTGATATGTCGTAGTTTGCAGATGTTGCTAATTACCTTGTGACTGGTATAATCCCGTGTGATCTCTCTTCTAACCAAAGAAAGAATCTCAAACAGGATAGTTTGGATTTCTATTGGGACAAGCCGTACTTGTTCAAGATTTACACGGATGGTGTGATCCGAAGGTGTGTCCCGTAGGAAGAGCAATTGAGTATTTTGGAGGCTTGTCATTCCTCTCCTATGGTGGCTATCATGGTGGGGCGAGGACCGCTTCCAAAGTTCTTAGTTGTGGATTCTATTGGCTAACTTTGTACAAAGACGCAAGTGATATTGTGAAGAGGTATGACGAGTGCCAAAGAGCGGGTGGAATTTCCGAAGAAAGATGAGATGCCTCTTAGCACCGTTCTCGAAGTGTATATCTTTGATGTATGGGGTATCGATTTTTATGGGCCCTTTTGTAAGCTCGTGTGGAAACACCTACATTGTTGTAGCGGTTGATTATGTCTTAAAGTGGGTTGAAGTCGTTGCCTTTCCCAACAATGAAGCTAGGAGTATGGTGGCATTTCTAAAGAACAACTTTTTTACAAGGTTTGGTACTTCTCATGCAATCATAAGTGATGGGGGTCGCATTTTTGCAATAGAGATTTTGACACCTTGCTTTCAAAGTATGGTGTCAACCACAAAGTATCTACTCTTTATCATCCTTAGGAGAATGGCCAAGTTGAAGTCTCAAACAGAGAAATCAAGAATATTTTGTCTAAAATGGTCAATACAAATAGGACCGATTAGTTTAAGAAGTTGGATGATGCTCTATGGGAGTATAGGACGTCTTGCAAGACTCCTGTTAGTATGTCTCTGTACCGTTTGGTGTTTGGGAAAGCTTGCCATCTACCGGTGGAGTTAGAACATAAGGCCATGTGGGCTTTGAAGAAATTGAACCTTGAATGGGATGTGGCTGCAAATCTTTGGGTTGAGAAACTGAATGAACTTGATGAATTCCGTTTCTATGCCTAATCCAGTCGTCATTGTACAAGGACAAGATGAAGTACCTTCATGACAAATATGCTCGTGGAAAGGGTTTAGAGTGGAAGATTTGGTGCTCTTATTCAACTCTTGGCTAAGGTTGTTCCCGGGAAAGCTCAAGTCAAAATGGAGCGGACCGTTTCAAGTAGTGTGTGTGACCCTGTTTGGTGCTCTTGATTTAAAAAACAAAAGTGGGGAAGTTTTTAGAGTGAATGGGCACCGGGTCAAGCATTATGTTGGAAATATTGATGACAGCCACGTGGTGGCACTCCTTCATTTCAAATAATGTGATGGTAACCTGCGTCGTGCTACGACGTTAAATCAGGCGCTCCTTGGGAGGCAACCCGTGTGTTTTTCTTCTTGTTTTTATTTTCATTGTAGTGTAGGATTGATTTTTGGGCTAATTGGTTGTGAGATGTTACAGGATTGTGTTGATGCAGTGCAAAACATAGTGGAAAATGATTAGGTCTCTGAAGTTGTCAGTGCGGCCGCAATCCATTCTGTGCGGACCGCACTGAAGAAAGAGTAAAAATACAACTCTCTGAAGTTTTCCACTGTGGTCGCACTACATTCTATGCGTTCTGCGGTGGACCACTGCGGTCAACAGTCCATTTTGTGCGTCCCATAATGTGTTGCCTCCTCAAGCTTGAATATTGTTGTGTAGTGCGGACCGTGGTCCATTTTGTGCTGTCCGCACTGGTTGGTGTGACTGTGCCCCAAGGCTTTTTCTATAAATAGCCCTTGAGGTCCACCTTTTACACTTTTCGAACATTTGCATCTCAGATCCCTAGAACACCGTTCATCCATTCCTTTGCTTGTAATTAACTGTGTGTACTTGTCACTCTTCATTTCATCTCACATCTGGTACCATTACTTGCCTTTTAGTTGTTCAATTTTTGTTATTTTTTTCTAATTTTTGTTTTTCTTTCGTCCCTCTCTATGTTTCCCATAGTTTCTTCAATTGTTTAGATTAGGGTAGTTATATTTTTTTTATTAATGTAGACTTAGGTAGTTACAATCAATGGATAAAACATGCACATACACTAATTAGGTGTAAATTTGGACTTAAAATCAAAAATACATGGAACCCTAATTTAGTGCCGCAACTGGTCACTCAATGCGGACCGCTGTCATTTTTGTGCGGTCCGTAGTACCATTTTGTGCGGATCGCATTATTGAACTTCTGAATGCTGAACCTCAGGCACTGTGACCGCACTACATTTTGTGCGGACCACAATGGACCCAGTGCGATTGCGGTTGATTTTGTGCGGTCTGCACTACCTAGATACAGAGAGTGGGTAGTCTGAACCCCACCTCTGTACGAATCGTGGTTGATTTTGTGCGGTCCGCAATGACCCCAGTGCGTTCGTTGTTGATTTTTTGCGGTTCGCACTGGGTGACTTCTGCAATATGTATGCACCTTTTCTTCGCTGCTTCTGCAACTCTGTTCTTAACTGCTGCAATTGATACTAACATGTTCATTTGGATTGTGTTTGCAGACAATGGTGAGACAGCGAGGAGGTAAATGATCCAAACAACCGGACAGAGGCGAAACCTCCTGGGGAGGGAAATAGAATATGATAAAATTGACACCCAAAGTTCGGGAGGCAATAAAAGCAACCAGGAAGGCAATAAAGGCTACTAATAAAGTTGCTTCTCACTCATCGAGAAGTGAGAATGAGCCTTCTCGGGAGATTTCCTCCGACTCCATCCCAACACACATCCCTGACTGGCCGGAGAGGCATAGACTGAGAGACACACATCCAGCATCCCCTACTGCCCAATCATCAGTGAACAATTCTTCTAGGTCGTCTGAGGGCTCCGGTGAAGGTAGTGGGGAATATTCCACCTCTCCCACAACTTCATTATCTGGAGAGGGTGCAGTAGGTGCTGAGCATGATGGGGAGGAAGTAGGGGGAGCAGAAGAAGTCGGAGAAGGAGGAGAACCATAAGTGGGGGGCATTGCTAGAACGAGAAAGCCTGAGGTTTGGCAAGATAGATTTGTTAGTGAGGTGGCGTATCATAAATTTCGGGAGTGGAGTTTTATTACATGTTACCTCACAATCCCTATGCGAGAAGGCAGTTTAGGACAAGAGTGGGTTGGGACCATTTTCTAGAGGAGTGTATGGATGCCAATGAACACATGGTCAAGGAATTTTACAGTAATGTAGCCCACATAAAAGGGCTCCAAAGTGACCAAGGTTTGGAATCTGACATTGTTATTTGACGGAAAGTAAATAAATGAATACATTGGCTTTAATGAGGAGGATGAGACCATGTACATGGGGAAGATGGAAATGGGTGAGGAGGTTCATCCCTGGCTATCTCAGTACCTGGCAATCCCAAGTACCACCCCGACTGGTTGACTGCTGGAGTCAATATCTTGAGTTAGAGTTTGAACTTTGAGGCACGAGGGTTGGAGACTTTTGTATGTAGCAGGTTGGACCCTACGACTCATGAAAACACATTACCTCTTTGCCGGGCTATTTTGGTGGCTTCGATCATGGCGGGGTACCCAATCAATGTGGGGAATGTGATGTTCAGAATTATCTCACTTTTGGGTGCTGATCATGACAAAAACTATCCATTCCCTAGTTTCCTCATGATGTACTTCCGAGATTTGAAGGTGGAAAAGAGGCCCTTCGACATCAAAGTCAAACCAAAGGCCCCTTTCTCCTGGTACAACAAGCAGAGGGATGACAGCCCCAAGAGCAAGAACTTTAAATGTACAGCTACTGCTTTAACTGGCCAGTCTGAAGAGCCAGTTGTAGTAGTAGCTCCTGCCAAGCCTACCTCCACCTCCACAAACATCCCTCCCAGTCATCCACATCCACAACCATCCCTGCTGGTCCACCCACTTCAGCAGGCCCGGATATTCCATCTTATTAGGCCCATCCTATCACTGCCCACCGGCTGAGCCACACACTTCTGAGTATCAACAATTGGATGCAAACTGCCTCATCCAAGTTGTCCATCCTGACTACCACAGTAGAGGCTCAGTCGGCACCTCCACTGGCATAGGTTCCCCACTCGATAGAGGATTCTCTCAAAGAGATACTTAACAACCAAAAGAAAATCCTTGACACTCAGGCGGTGCTCACAATGGCAGTTGATTCACTTAGCAAGTCGCTCAAGGAGCTTGCGAGGGAGCACAAGAAGCTTAGGAAGACACGGGCCTCCAAGGAGTCCGTGAAGTAGTTGAGAGCGGATGTTGATAGACTGAAGGCAGATCAGTTGCCTTTAGATTTACTGCTCCAGGACCCAGTACCAGCAGCTGATCCCCAGCCGGAGCACTCTCAGAGGCCTCCCAAGAGGAGGAGTATGATTCCTAGAGAAGGCGATGCATTCATTCAGTTGGCCGACCCATCAGAGGCTTCCTCTAGTCAACAATAGGATGCAACTCAGGAACCTATCCAGGTTTAGGCCCAGGTCCCAGCAGCAGAGCAGTAGCCCACCGGGAGCCAATCTGAGGTTCCCGAGCACATTGAGGACCAAGGGACCACTCAGGAGCCTATATAGACAGACAGGCCATAGGAAGTCTCTATAGGGATAATGCCAACTTTCATTTTAGGGGGTAGACCCTACTGTTTATTTTATGGATTCATTCGGATGACTGTATATATTTTTGATAATTTTTATGCTTTCTTTAATTTTCATTTTTTGGTTGTATATATTTTTATCATTTCTAACACTTTTATATTACTTTGGGTATGTATATAAAGTTATGTTACATTGTAGATATTCATCCCATCTATTATATATTCAAATACCCTCTTGTATATATTCATTCTATTTTCCGTAAATTTTTCGTTCTTAGCTTCTTATTTTGAAAGTTTTTAATAAGCCTTTGGTTTTATTAATGCCACGGTTCTTTCCAAAAGTGGAGTGCTGTGTGAACCGGGTGGCTCTTCCCAATGATGGATGGCATGACAACCTTCTTAAGGGTTTGAGTTCGTTTTTCTTTTTGTTTTTAGTAGTTAGTAGTTAAGGGTTCCTCAAGCAAAGCTTCACTTGGGCCTAGCACATTTTCCTTTGATATTATGGTCAAAAACAATTTGTTGTGTTTAGGATGGTGAAAGTCGTGACCTTGACACTCTTGTGTTGGCCGATAATCATCAAGTGGTCTTTCGGGACCATTGTGAGCTTAAATATTATGGTCGTTATGGGCCCCCGACTGTGTGTCTTTAGCAATCTAAGGTCCCAGAGCTTGTGTGGTGAGTAATCGTAATATAAGTCCAAGTCCCGAGCCATTGGTCTAGAACTTGTCTTGAATGTTTGTTGAGGCAAAATCTTGAGTGAATTTTGACTTGAGACATGATTATATGCTCTCCTTGGTCCAAATAACAGCTTGAACACTTCCATAACCTACCAATGATAAGATCCCTAGCCAACCCTTTTGAGCCTTAGACCTTTTCCTTCAAAAACCATGATACAAGCCTTTATCCGTTCTTAAAGATACCCTATCTTGGCACCCGATCTTTCCTTTAGCACATGGCAAAAGTATAAGTTTGAGGGGAGATACGAGAATTGTAACAAAGTGGTAAAAAGGCACAAAAATGAAGAAAAGAAAAGGCAATGAAAAAGAAGAAAATCAAAAAGACAAAAAGAAAGTTCATTGTGAAAAAGAATAAAAAGGGATTTAAGGAAAAGCAAAGAATGAAAGGCGTGAAAAGTTGACAAAGGAGCAAAGGTTTGAAATGCATAAGAAATAGTCAATTGAATGTGTGTAAAATGAAGCAAAAGAAGTGCTTAAGGGAAGTTTGAACCTACTTAGACCAAAGCATTTCCTACCCTGAACCAAAAGCCTTCACAATGTCTCCACAAAAGCACTATATGATCCTGAGTTGAATGAAGCTTACATTAGTGGATACTCACATAAGGGGCAAGCATATGGTACCTAGAGCCGGACTTGTGACTTTTTCTTGAGAGAGATGAGTGAATTCCCATTATCCTCGTTCTGAGTGCCACTATCTTATAGGTGGGGATTGCTTAGGGAAAGTTGAGGATGTGTGAGTTTGGGGGAGTTGATATTTAGGGATTTTGACGTATTTTATACTCCTTCTTGCTTATGCTTTGATTAGAAATTCATAAAAAATAGTCCCAAAAGGCTCACAAGTTGTGCTTGATTACAAGTTTGATCAACAAAAGGACAAGATGTGAAAGATCAGCTCAAAAGGAGTGAAACTTGACAAGTGCCAAAGACAAGACAAGCTCATGCAAAACAGGCCTAGTGCGGCCGCACAGTGCTTTGTGCGGTCCGCACTGGGAGATTCAGAGAGGTGTATTTTAGGCCAAGGGGTAGTGCGGCCGCACTACCATTTTGTACGGTCCGCACTAAGATCAACGCGACCACAGTCCATTCTCTGCGGTCCGTAGTGAGGAGAATCATAGATTTGAAATTTCTCTGTGTCAAGCCAATGCGGTCCACGATCCATTTTATGTAGGCCGCACTAGAAGCCTCTGCGACCGTAGTGCCCAAGTTCAGAGAGCTATTTGTCAAGTCCAAAAGCCCGAATGTGGACCGCCGTTCATTTTGTGCGGTCCGCACTAACCCCTCAAGGGTATTTTTGTCCAAAATTCTCAGCTTAGTATAAATAGCTTCTTTTCCATTTTTAGGTCAACCAGATAGTATCAGAACATAGTTGGGCTTGTGGGTTAGAAGTTTGTAGCCATTTTAGGCAATTTCATCTACATTTAATCATCGAATCTTTGTGTTTATCTTAGTAATTAATTAATATGAGTTTATCTTCATCTCTTTCTTGTTTTTCTTCTTTAATTATGAGTAGCTAGACCCATAAGCTAGTGTTGTGGCTCAACCCTAGTGTGGGTAACTGACGGGTCTTGTATTTTACAGCTAAATTGACTATGTGTGTTTGTTATTTGGGCCAATTTCATGGTTAATTTCTGAATTAGTGGTTGCAAACACTAGTTTGTGTTGAGTTGACTTGAGCTCTTCTTGAGAAGGAGAGCCTAAGTCTCCAAAATTGGTCCAACAAGGAATTTAGGCGTACTCAAGATATTGTTATCACCAATTAAAGGGTAAAACCTCGAGAGAGTAATACCTGACTTGAACCTTAGTTGCTTGTGCAAATTTGCATACTCAATTGGTCTTGAGAAAGTAAATTCGGAAAAAATCACTCGAACCATCTAGAGGTGAAGAGTGAGTAAAGTCATGCAACGGTTATCTCATACTCCCCAAATATGTCAAACGTGCCTTATATTCAAGTACTCGTCAATTGACCACCTAGGCGAAAGTCACTACCCTAGTGCCTTTTAAACCTATTTGAACTACTCGTAGCATTATAACTCTTAGCATAATTTAGTTTCAATTACCATTTGTAGTTTGATAATAGTAGAAGTAAACAAAAATCCCAAAAATGAATAGAAGTGTAATTAAGAACCCATACGCAACTCTACACTAGATAGATACTCAATTCTAAATTCTAGCTTTCTATGGATACCGATCCCGACCCTAAATCGGGTAAAAGCTGCTCCAATCCTCTCTTGCTACTTAATTAGTAGTGTAGAGTAGGACGCGATCAACATGCCCTTACAAAAATCATGAAACAAAAAAGTAAATACAGACCAAAAACTACACATCATCCCCTGTTGGATACGCATCTTCATACCAAGAGTCGAAGGCAAGGCGGTTTGCATCACCAGAGGTGATTTCATCCCCATCAGGCGTAAGAGGGTCGTACCCACATGCCTCGCGAGCCGTACGAGCTTCGGCACGCACGCCCTAAAGTTCCACTTCAGACGCCCTCCCTTCAGCACAAAGAGCCTTATACATATCGAGTGGGGCCTCACCATGAACCCACAACTCATACAAACGACAAAGCACGACCAGACCGGCCGAGGCACGGGAAGTAGAAGGTTGGGGGCATCGAATTGCATCCTCCATTCTCAGTGAGGCCACTTGCCTGGTCAACACAGACAACTCCACCTCCAACTACTTAACACGTCCCTCAAGCCCTGCCACCTTGAGCGCGAATGCCTCTTCCTCCTTAGTCCACTCCGACTTATAGGTATAGAGGGCATCTTCCAAAACCGCCGCTTCAGAAATAGTGGCTGCTAATCTATCAACACTCACATTCAGCTCACCCTTGAGCTCGTCAATATTTGCTGACTTTAAACCTAACTCGGCAGTCAAACCGGCCACCTTTGCTTGTAGGTCGTTGTTCTCAGCCATCACACCTCTACTTAACTCAAGCTTGTCCTCCTTCATCTTAAGAGACGCCTCAGTTTCGCTATTACGAGCGACGACTTTCATGAGATCTTCGTCCCGCTCTCTCAACTCCTCGACCTTGCATGCTAGTTGGTCTTCCCTCTGTTTAAGCCCTTCACAAAACAATTGGAAGTCTGTGTCCTGAGTGTAGATGTCAGCCATCACACGATGCTTGGTACGGTATTGTTGATATTTGGAAGACATCTTCCCGTAGATGGTTGTTCTTTTTCTTTCCCGACACTCACGCTTAGTCTCCAGGATGAGAGTCTGCCACAATGAGAAAATTCAAAAGTGAAGATAGGCAGAAATAACGAAAAAACCCCAACGACAAAAAAGAAAAAAAACCCTACCCGCAAAGCAATGGCGGCAACACTCTGAGACAACTCCACATCGCTCATCGTCCCGAGCACCTTGTTTTCAAGGGAAGCACATAAAGGGGATAAGGCAGAAGCCACTTTCTCATAGTTCGACAATAAATTATAATCCGCAGGGATAATGATATGCCAGTCAGAACCCTCCATCCTGACCTCTACATGAGTGTGGCATTCTACAAACTCATGAACGTCCACTATATTGGCATCCCAACCTGAGCCTTCTCCCTCAACACGCGGGCCCCCTCCAATGTTGGACGACACGCCACCCTCAACAGAGCTCACAGAACCACCTCCTGGGTAAACCCCTTCCATTTGGGGAGACCTCCCCGCCAAGATGGCGTCGGCCATAATATGGGCACAAGTGCCGTCTGCGATGCACCCACCTTACTTCTACCAGTATCCACTGCCACGTTCTTTCTAAGCTCCACTATCCTCCTCTTTCTCAGTAATGACTCGTTCCCATTAGAGGATTCATCCAAGAGGTTAGGGGTCGGTACAGAAGTGGCCTCTTCCCTCACGACCAAATCCCGAGAGGAACCTTCCATCTGAAGTAGCTGAGTAAAACCCCCTCAAACGGGTTCAGCCAAGGTAAATTTCATTCCCTTAGCAACGCGAAAGCCTGTGGTAATGCAAGGACTAGGGCCCTCTGCCTAGAAAATCCTCCACCTGTCATCACGAAGAATCGTATCAATAGTTAAATGGTGTGTAACCAACGAAGTGATGTAGTGGAAGACACTTACCAGATGAAACTTTTGACCCATAACATTTCACGAAGGTGGGCCAATGTCGGGTCTCCGCTGAATGGGGCAACAGACGGGCTACCCAATCCCTTATACCAACAATAGGGCGGGGTGGGTGCCCCATAGCTGCAAACGAGAAGCCAACAAACTCTATAAAGAATAAAGAGGAAAAGAAAGAATAAAACAAATGGCGACACTTATGCCACACCTCCTATTTCATTACACCGGGTAGGGTATGAGTTTTTTTTCCAATTTAAAGTGACAATCGAAACAGGATTATTTATTATTAAAACTCAGAGTCGCCACTTGGGATATTTATGGTATCCATAGTCACCGGTTTCAAATCCCGAGTCGATAAAAGATTGACTCTATTTTACAGTCCGCGAACACAGAAATCCGAATAAGGAATTCTGTTAACCCGGGAGAAGGTGTTAGCCATTTCCGAATTCTGTGGATCTAGCACGGTTGCTCAACTGTTATTATTGGCCTAATTATCTGATTTTAGAATACTTTCAAACCTATGTGCTTTTTTACTTTAGACCACTTTTATTCATTTTAGGAAGACTTCAACGTTATACAAAACACGCCTTTGGATCAAGCCACATGAATGCACCGGTGATCTGTTACATATTTATTTAACGTAGTTATGATTCGGATTTGGGTCACATGAAATGCAGACCCGAGTTTAGGAAGGTAATTTTAATTACGCGCCTAAAGCATCTGCGTATTTTTAATTTGCGAGGGCCATGGAAAATTTCGCTAAACGGCGCGGCCTGAAATATAAAAATTAATTAAGCAAGGGCAACTGGTTATCTAATTTTATTTGGTGGCACACCTCAAATCTAATTAAAGAACTAAACAATTGATTAAGGATAAGCTTACCGAATTCTAATTGCTCTGAATTAAAAGTTTGACCATACTAATTAACTGAAACTCGTTGCATTAGCCATATAATTGCATAAAGGAGACCACTTTGATGAAACAAATGAACGAGCCCCTTTAAAAAATGCCTTCAAGCTTTGTGCTCAAGATGAGCCCAAATTCATGATGAGAAAAAACGCACAGGGGGGCTGATTTCGAATACCCTTCAAATTCCCTTCGTTGGCCCAGTTATGCTCCATATTGCCATGCCAGTCAAAGAGCGGCAATCACTGATGTTAACTTGGAACTCAGACTCGAGTTGCCCAACTCAAACTTTGGTTTTTTAGAAAAAATTCAGAACAAATTAAACATCTAAATTTTCTACGGTTTTTGTCAAGCAACTTGGATCCAATATCAACTAGTGAATTACTGGGCTCCAAGGACAAGCCCAAATAGTAAAAAAACAACAACTCTCCTTTGTAAAAGATTTCAGGCCCCAAAGCTAGTGAGCTCTAGCCCTGTATGAACAAGGTTGAGGATCCAGACTCGACATCGAGTCTCTACCCCAGCAACGACCTTGTAAACTTAATCACTAATCATCAGCACTTTTTTGACACTAGGATTAACCAATTCAAAAATAACATTCAAATTCATGCATCAACCCACAGTGATTGGAGCACACAGAGATTTCATATTTATGCTCAACTCTAATTATACTGATTTTAGCATTTAACAAGATATTCATATAATCTGAACTTACAAATGTATCATGGATCTTAAAATTGATTGATAGTTTTGACAATAACAAAATCTAGGGAATTAACAAATGAAAATCAATACATGGTAAATAATAGTCCCCTGACAGTGTCAATATATGACTCAAGGTCCATAGCACAATCTCACTTTAAACATGCTAAGATAAAGAAAATTGAAACCAAGCTGAGAAAGAAAAATAAAGAAAAGGAACATTTGATATTAAAATTTTTCATCTTTCTTCGAAACAACTCAAGAATCATTCTTTACATGCTCAATATCAGGGGTATGTACCGGAAATTTGAAAGGAAAAGAAGTGAGGAAACATCAAAGATCAGCAGCATGGAGTTCAAACAGGAAGAAGTAACAACAGAATCAGCTAAGCCCAGATTCAACAAGTCAAAATAGTAAAATCAGCTCAAGGAATTCAATAGAACAGTAAACCAACAATAAAGCTTGAAACAGAACTTTTCAAAACCCAACTCTAACCCATTTCCACCCCAGGATGAGAAACTACTATTTTCAGAGGTTTTGTTCACCAAATGAAGTCAGAAAACTCAAAATCAGCAGAATTTGAACAATTTTTCTCAAAAAATCATGCAAGGAATTCAGAATTTTCAAGAAACCCCAGCCGTTTTTTTAGTTTTTTGGATATTATCACTTAAAGTTTATTCTCTGTATCTTTCAATACTTTCAGAGTCTTCTTTCTATCTCTTTCAAGCTCTCTATGATTTTCTGTGTATTTTCCTAAATTCTTAGTTTTTTTCCCTAATATTTTCAGTGTCTCCTTTATCTATATAATCCCTCTATATATAAATATATGCAGCAAATTAGTGCACCTCCCATTACAAATGCCATTTTTCCATTTTTATTTAACTCCACTTAAATTTTAGTGCACTCCTAACCCTACCACTTATTAGAAGCTTCCTAAGTAGGTAAACACTTCCCTTATTGAACAATTCTCAAACTACCCCTTAAAACTCGCTGTTAATTACTGCTGAAACTTATGGGTATGGGTCAAAGCTGACCCAAGGTCCAAACCTCAAATGAGCAGGACAAAATTCAACCTATGACCTGAACATCGTTCAGAGACCCATTTAGCTAAAAGAAACTGGGGGGAAACAAATGAATCACTTCACAAGCCCAAAATCTAACTAATAATTGGTTCTCCTCTTAAGTTAAAATACTAAATTGAAATTAAAACTAAACGGCTAGTTTATTAACAATCTAACCTAAGCTATTTATCATTAAAAGTGTCATAAAATCAAGAAACAACAGAGGATATTGGTTAAGATTTTGAAAAGAAAAACTAAAGAAATGAACGGGAATAATTACACAAACACACACGAAAACAAACTGTCCCTAAGGAGAAACTAGACTCAAAACTGATTTCAGTCAGGGCATGCTATAATAGACAGAGACAGAAGAAGAGGTGAAGCAGAGAGACGAACAAAAAGGCGAGGAAAGAAAAAGAAACTTACCAATTTAGACCCGAAAACTAACGGAGACCAATGACTTAACCAAACTTATGTCGGTCCCTTGTTCTTTGTCAAGAGCAACTGAACGACATTAGTTTCATCGAGTCTAATCTTCAAAACTTGAAAGAACAACACCCCAAGATCGTGCATGTTACCAGGTTCGACGAAAAATGACTTTGAACTTTTTGGGGGTCGAACTCGGATTCAAGATTCGAAGAATTCGAAGTTGATTCGAGGGTAAAGGGTTGGATATTTGGGATGGGGAGATGGAGAGAGTTCTAGGGTGTAAGTTTGGTGAGGATTGGAGTGATTAGAGGGAGATGAGAGATGGGGGGTGTTCTGAGGGGCCGGGGACACTTTTATACTAAATAGATGACAAGTTCCGAGCCGTTGGATAATTGAAATCCAACGGCTGTGATTAAAGCTAAGAGAAATGAGGTCGTTTGGTTCAGT
>MU702689.1:0-39422 GCA_026770625.1 Nicotiana glauca | reverse complement strand
GGGGGGGGGGGGGGGGACCGGGTATTGGGCGGGTTTTGAGCAGGGTTGCATGTATTTGGTTTGGGCTTAGAGACTAGGAATTAAGTACAGACCAAAAATCCGAACGTCTTTTGCTTTTCTTTTCTTTTCACTTTTGTTTTTTAAAATTCTTTCAAATTAAAATTAAAAATAACCTAAATTAATTCCTTGATCAAATTATGCTATCAAATTAAATTAACTAACTCCAAATAATAATTTCCACAAATAATTAAGAACCAAATTAAAGGAAAAACTACCAATGTTCAAAAATTTAAATTAAAAGTGCAAAAATAACTATTTTTGAAAATTTTCCAATTCTTATAAAATAACTAACTACTTAATTCAAAAATGCAAAGTTAAATCCTAAATGCAAATGCAACATATTGTTTTGTATTTTTTTATTAATTAAATAAAATAAACATGCACAGATAAATGCAAACAATTAAAAGAAAATGCCCAAAATCCACAAAATTGCAAACAATGGAAAAAATTATTTTGTTTTGAATTTGTGGGAGTAATTCATATAGGGAAAAAATCACATGCTCACAGCTGCCCATCTTTTCTCGGAAACACGAAGAGTTTTCGTGCAAAGATAAAGTGAGCAGATATGAGCGATTTTTGCCCGTTTGAATACTCCGTGGGAAGCATTTTTGAAAGATTTGACCGCACCCTGCTTTCGAGGTTGCCTACATATCCTTGGCTATAAAGGAATCATGTCAGTGTAGTTCGGGAAGTTTTGGTAGCTGGGACTACCATGAAGTTGTGATTTCACTGTTGTTGTTGCTGCTACTACTGCTTACTGACCTCCTTATTACACCGTGATAAAATAAAAGAAGCTAGACTAAGCTACGATTTATGCATTACAAAAATCTATTTTATATCTTCAAACTTGATCATGCAATTCATGTTGCCTAATTGACTTGTATTCTCCAGATGAAGTTCCTTTGTTGCCGACTTAAATTGTAATCTGAGATGCTTTCTCTTTTTTTCAGGTGGCCGCCGGATTACTAGAACCTTAGCGGTATTCCCTTGCTTTCCAAGTGGGCGCCTGATTGCAGAAACTTTAATTGTTTTTCCCTCGTTCTCTAGGTGGGTTCCTGATTGCCAAAACTTTAACTGCTTCTCATTGTTCTCCAGTGGGTGCCTGATTGCCAAAACTTTACCTACTTCTCCTTGTTCTCCAGGTGGGTTCCCGATTGTCAAAACTTTAACTGTTTTTTCCTTCGTTCTCCAGGAGGGATTCCTGATTACCAAAATTTAATTGCTTCCTTTGAATTTGATTTGTTTTCCCTTTGTTCTCCAGGTGGGTTCTTGATCGCTGAACTTGAGTTACTTCCTCTTGCGACTATTTTTCTTTGAATCATCTTTCCTTGTTTCTCCGAAACTTAACTTGCTTTCCCTATGTTTTCCTGGTGGGCGCCTGATTTCCGAAGCTTTAATTATATTCCCTTGCTCTCCAGGTGGGCGCCTGATTACTAAAATTTGATCCATCTTCTTCTTGAAACTGCTTTTCTTTGACTTGTCCCTCCTTGTTTCTCCAGGTGGGTGTCTGATTACCAATACTTGTGTTACTTTTACTTGAAACTTGATTTGTTTTCCCTTGTTCTCTTGGTAGGTTCCTGATTACTTGATCCTAAACCGTTTTTATCCTTAAAAACCGTGTTGTTCTCCCTTGTTTTACAGGTGAGTGCCTGATTTCAACAAAATAGACAAAACAAATTTTTTTTCTGTCCCAGTTTGGTAGCCAGGCACATATGTGCGTGTTAATTGAATCATGTTACCAAATATATCTAAGAATTTGACGACTAGATCCCATTATCTAGGGGGGTCCTGAAAAATCCCAGTTAACTGATAGTTTTTAAGCTAAATGATGTTTCCTAAAGGTATGACTTCCGCTAAATCTTGTTATCTGTGAATGTCTTAAAGCTAAATCTCATTATCCAGGAGGGTCCTGAAAATCAAAATCAAATCTCATCTTAAGCGTGACAACTTCAAAGCTAAGTCATATTTCCTATAAGTACAACTTACGTTAAATCTTGTTATCTATGAAGATTTTGAAATATAACTAGATCCCATTATCCAGGAGGGTCCTGAAAACTTTTAAAATTAAATCCCATTATCCAGGAGGGTCCTGAAAACTTTTAAAATTAAATCCCATTATCCAGGAGGACCCTGAGAACTTTTAAAATTAAATTCCATTATCCAGGAGGGTCCTGAAAATTTTAAATTGAACCCCATTATGCAGGAGGGTCCCGAGGATTTTAAATTGAATCTCATTATCCAGTAGGGTCCGAAGGATTTTTAAAATTAAATCCCATTATCCAGGAGGGTCCTGAGAATTTTGCGATCAAACCTCCTTGGTACTTGCGTTTTCCTTACGGAGGGTTTCTCCAAAGTTTCTGCCCCTGTTTCACATCAAAGAAAAATATCGTCAGTTTAAAATGTGGTGGTTAATTGTGGCATTATTGTTGAGGGTTGTTTTTCCCTTTCCATACTTTGATTTCACTGATTGCCTTGAATTGGACAAGAATTGTTTTGACCTTCTGATTGATCCTCAACCATAGGACCCTGGATAACCCTAGTGCTCTATACCCCAACTGTCGTTTTTCACCTCTGACCTTTCTATATGAACCTTGGCATCTCCCACAAGATTACCGAACCATTGAACCAATGGAGATTTAATTGACACCTTATTTCCACTTTACATTATTCTATCTCTGGTATGTTCTGGCCGCACTTTGCTTTGTGCAATTTGGAAGTTGGTAGTAAGCTTTAAAATCCCTTCTTACTTGATTAAACAAGGCTAACATTTGGAAAAACCTTAGAGAAATAAACCCAAAATAAATGAAATGCAATGACTTCAAGAGATAGGAATAAAGAAGAAAATCCAAAGCTGGATGACTGTTGAGGGAGGAAAAAAAAACTTATCTGGGTAAAGTAACTGGCACCAATGATCATGGTATGCATTTTGGATTAATCAACCCAAACTATTCAACCAATAAGTTTTCCAATTGTCATACTTTTTGCTCCAATATTTCCATAACCCAATTTTCACTTTCCGCCAACTTAACAGACCTTGTTTGGCTTGCAGTGCCCTGACGGGTTTTCACCAATAAATCTCTCTCATTTGTTCATTTTTCAATTCTTTGTCGACTTATGGTGCCCGTGAAGGTTTTCACCAATAAGACTCTCTTATCTTTTGATTTATCTTGCTTAAACCAGAGTGTTGCCCCTGATATGAATCTTCTTTACTTGCTTGACTTGGCCTCTCTCGAAGACTGATCGGAAGGTTTTTCTTTGGGACATAATGTGGGATCTTGGATATGGTTGGAAAGAAAAGGGTATCAAAAGGCTCGAAGCAATTTAGATAGGTTCAAAATTACAACTTTTGGAATCTGATTTCTTACCATAATCACAACTTCTGCCCCAGTTTCTTGCTTGGGGATTTTTTGATTTTTATTTTGATAGGACCGAACCGTGAGGCTGCCTACGTATCCTTAATAGGAATCAGGTCAAACATATTTCACACTTGAATTTCTTTGTTCTTTGTACTTTCTCTCTTCTCGCTTCTTTTCTTTTCTCTTTTTTTCTTTTTCTTTTCCTTTCTTTCTTTTTTTTTTCTTTTTTTTTCTTTTTTTTCGTTACTGATTCTATAAGAGGGGTGTGAAATAAAATAAATAAGGCTCAAAAAGGGGGAACAAAAGGTAAAATGTTTAGATAGCAGAACAAATTGCCTTCGTCATTCCAATCTTCAAAACAATGCCAAGTACAAATAATAAACAATTAAACCAAAGAAATCATACATAATATCTCTTGACTGCATCACAATTGATAGCCATGTCTACGTATTTTCCCTCGATATCTATTGCTGACCCACTTCAAACTTCCAGGGACGAACCTTTTTGTTGTACGCTCTTTACATTCTCTTTTGATATAACTGATCATGACACACTGAGGAAGGAGTTAAGTCTAAAAAAATCATGAGTTATTCAGCAATCAAGGCGACCACACAAGCCATCCAAAATGGCACTGGGGGTGTATTGGGAAGGAAGAAGAAAGAGGACGTTGCAACAATTGAGTCAAGAACTTGGCCCAGGGGCCCATCACTGTACTATAACCAACCTCAACCCCACCCTCAAACTTACCCCCACACCCCATATAGCCCACCACAACAGTACTACCCACCGCCAGATCCCCACTTCTCTATCCATCATTCTCAAACATACACTCAACCTAACTGCTCCAAACGGGTTTTGACCCATTCATCATCATTATCAATCTCGGCCTCAGCAACAATCCGAAGGGATATGATTTCAACTTCCGCGGGTATCACTTCTTCAGTGCCATATACCAACAAATAATGAGTTACACCTACTGAAGTGCAAACAATAGTGTGATAACCCAACAACGTAAATGGTAACTTTTCATGCCATTGCCTGGAACTTTCCACCATTTTCCAAAGTATCTTCTTTATGTTCTTGTTGGCTGCCTCGACTGCTCCATTCGCCTTGGGGCGATATGGGGTGGAATTGGGATGCCTAATCTTAAACAGTTGACATACCTCTTTCAGCAAGTTATTGTTAAGATTAGCACCATTATCTGTGATGATCACCTAAGGTATCCCAAGCCGACAAATGATATTTGAGTGAACAAAATCGACCACTACTTTCTTGGTCACACACTTGAAAGTTTTAGCCTGAACCCACTTGGTGAAATAATCAATGGCCACCAGAATAAACCTGTGCCCATGGATGCTACTGGCTCAATTGGTCCAATGACATCCATGCCCCAAGCAACGAAGGGCCATGGTGCTGATATTATGTGTAAATCCGACGACGGAGAATGAATCAAATTGTCGTTTACCTGGCATTGATGACATTTGTGCACAAAACTGAAACAATCTCGCTCCATGGTGAGCCAGTAATAACCTGCTCGGAGAATTTTCTTTGCCAGAACATATCCACTCATATGCGGTCCGCAGACTCCGGAATGTACTTCGGTCATGACAACCATGGCTTGTCTAGCATCTGTGCATCTCAACAATCCAAGGTATGGTGTTCTTTTATACAAAACTCCTCCACTGAAGAAAAATCCACTTGCCAACCGTCGAATTGTTCTCTTTTGATCCCCCGTGGCTTGCACCGGATATACCTCCATTCTGATGTACTCCTTGATATCGTGGAACCACGGTTCACCATCAAGTTCTTCTTCCACCATGTTACAGTAAGCATGCTAATAGAGGACTTAAACATGCAGAGGATCGACATAAGCTTTGTCTGGATGGTGAAACATTGATGCCAAGGTAGCCAAACCATCGGCAACTTCGTTATGGACCCTTGGAATATGCCTGAACTCTATTGATCGAAACTGTTGACAAAGATCATGCAAACATTGTCGGTATAGTATGAGCTTTAAATCTTGTGTTTCCCATTCTCCTTGAATCTGCTACACCAGAAAGTCCGAGTCTCCCAAGACCAAGACTTCCTCGACATCCATGTCTGCAGCTAGTCTTAAACCCAAAATGCATGCCTCGTACTCAGCCATATTATTGGTACAATAAAAATGAAGCTGAGCCGTAACAGGATAGTGATGCCCTATTTTAGAAATAAGCACAACCCCTATTCCAACTCCTTTCATGTTAACAGTCCCATCAAAGAAAAGTTTCCTACCTGGTTTTTTAGTCTACTCCAGTTCGTCGATATGCATTTTTGATACCTAATTTTTCACCAAGTATTTTTTTACCCAAAATACTTTCAAAATAACATATATTTGCGTATATGAACACACACAAGAGTTTTGGTACTTTACCAAATTTTTAATGATTTTTTAACCAATTTATTGCCTATTTTTATACCATAAAATCGCATAATTATTCCCAAAGTTATCATTTTGGGGGACGACCTATTTTTTATTCTCATATTTACACCAAAATATGGCTAACATGATTTTTACATATTTTATTTACAAATTTATTTAGTATTTTTTAAAATTAAATTGCACATAATTGCAATATTAGCCACTTTTAAGGATTAATTATAATTATATTTATAAAATTGACTCCAGTATTTTTAATTTGATAATTATGTATTATTAATCATTTTAGCACGTTTGATTTACTTCCAGAAGTTATTTTGCTATTTTTATAAATTAAACAAGGGAAAAGTGGCAATTTAAAAGTTAGCCCTTTTTGCATTTCAATTTTAACCGGAATTGGGCCCCAATCTCAGCCCCAAATTGAACCCAATTCCCTAACCCAATTTCCTAATCCACCCGACCCAACACCCAATCACACGAACCGACCCGTGTCCTTTTTAATCTGAGCAATTGATCCATTTTTAATTCTAAACGACCCCCCAAACCCACCCCATTCTCTCAAGACCGCCGCCTCTAATCCCTCGTCTCTCTCAAACGCTCTCACCCACCTGAAACCCTAATAGCCGCCTACCCCCTCTTCGACCTCAAATCACTGGAATCCATGGCTAATCTAACCATGGACGACCTTTACTCACCACCTACTGCTCCCACACGCCTGCTCACTGAAGATTCGAGGCTAGACCTCAAGGGTCTTCATCCAGACCTTGGTCGATTCGAGATTCTTTGGCCGTTTCTAGCCTTGCTCCAGCGTATCTTGGCCTCTTGAGCCTGGATTCGACCTTATCAACTCAGATCCATTCTCGTGACTTCCAATCCTTTCTTGTCCTTTAGGGTTCTCCGAAGCCCTAGCCTATTCGAGGTTCCTTTTCGTTTATTCTTTTAGATATGTGCTAGATCTATGCTATTGGTAACATTTTAGAGTTTTTCCCCAAATTTGCTCTTTCAAAACTGTTCAAATCAATTTTGGGGTTTTCTGAAAATGGCTCCTAAAATGTTTTTTGATTCTTTTACTCTCCGTTATGTGTGTTTATGCTCGTTGTTTTATTTCCTATTATGTTCGAGGCTGTTATCTTGTTTCTTACCGGATTTCTACAGAGGTTCTTTTACATTCTATGTTCACACGCTAGCCTAGGTTGTTGACTTACTTTTTGCTATATGTGTTCAGGCTCATGCTTTAATTTTGTTTCTAAAGTTCCGTTGATCATGTTCTTGCCTACCTTTGTCTTAGTGCTCGTGGTTTTCTCTTGTTTCTGTTTGTGCATGTCTGCATATCTCTGTGACCTTTTGTGACATTCTAGAACTTGCATGTCAGGAATCTTGGTTTCTTTTGAGGTTTCTGAATGTTTCTTCTAAGGTCATATGCTATGTGTTTTGTCTGCTTCTCATGTTTAATTGATACGTGGTTATTTTCTTACCTTGTTCCCTGCCTGATTTCAAACTATAAATACTCTCCTCCCTTCTCTTTAAACACCCGAACACATTATGCAATCTGAGTTCACAAGTCACTCTCACTTAAAAACTCTCTCTCTTTTACTTGTGTTGCTGTGGACTTTGTTTACTCTACTTTCTCCTGTACTCTTTTTCTTCTCTACTGGTATGTCTCAGTTAGTTTACATGTCTCCTCCACAATGTGTTTACTTCTGCCAACTTCTGTCCAATTCTTTTAGTTGATATTTGTTTCTAGCATATTGTAACATGTTCCCCATTTCCTTTGTAATTCGGTATTTAAATTATGCATGCATCCTGTTAGTTGCTTGTCATGAATTTGATACTTTATGAATCCCAAACCCTCATACCCCTTTATATGTGAGTTATGGTTCAAGGCATGACAACACTATAATATTGTTGTCCATGATTCTGGATTGGATTCTTTGAATCCCAAACTCAATCAGTTCCCATTCCCTTTACCCCTTTATGTGTGTTTGAGCTTTAGACTTGGGTTTGGCAGTGTCCTAATCACTGTCCAGACCCTGGTCTGACCTTCAAGGGTCTGCTCTTAATGTGTTTGACCAAGTAGGTGATCAGGGGTGTGCCAGCCTAATTTGTGGATAGGTACGACCACAACCTGTCATGGCTTCCCAATCCCCCTTTTACTTTGCACTTACTCTTAGCTATTAAGTTCTGCCCCTCTCTTGCAAGCCATGCTTTGGGACCCCCTGAGCTCCCTCTAAACTTGGATGCCTGAGAGCTGGCTCTTCCACACTGCATTATTTCTATTCTAATGGTATCTTGGGTGTAAGCAATGCCGGGAATCCCTGAGATTCTTTGCAACTTTGAAACACCCTGGGTAAAGAGAAGGCTTTGGAAATCTGGATCCCGGAAGTGGCTCAATCGCATATTATTAGACATTAACGTTGAATTAGGCTACTCGGATCTAGCTGTTAGCCTCTGATGTATTTTTTCTACATTCTTTAATAACTTGTATAAACTCGGGGAGTATAGTAAAGCGATGTGGGAGGAGTCTTTACTTTCTTGCATCTAAAGGGGTAGAAATCATGATCTTAGGACTTTATTATTTAACCATCTAGAGATATTGCCTATAGGACCACTTTAATCACATAGAAAGTATGTCTATAGGATTTAACACTCACTTTCTGCAATTATGCATATAGATATCCTGCCTATAGGAGTTTAATTTTTTGCAAATTTATAGGTGTCATGCCTATAGGATGTGTATACGCATGATATTAAGCAAACCTTAGGTTTAATAAACAAGCATCTGTCTACAAGTTTATTAACAAGTTCGCTAATCAATAACTTGTAGATATCATGTCCATAGGAGCTTTTTTTGAATCAAACTCGCTTAGCCCGTTTAACAGTAGTAGCAATTGATTAGCCGTTTCTTATACGCCTTAGTCGGCACATGTTTTCTAAAACGTAGTCTCTAATAAAACTTGTTTCAAATCAATGTATACTTTTCCCTAAAATCTATTTCTTTAACTGGCATATCTTTTCTGAAAGTCCTTCTTTCTAATATTCTACCTAAACGTGTTTTCCAACTCAATTCCGCTCTTTTGAACTCGTCGTTTTAAATCAGTTCCTCAACTCACTCTTTTCTTTAGATAACTCTGTCCTTTCTATAATTTTCAAAACTTTTTTTTTGTGTTTAACCACAATTAGGCAGTTTGTTTTCCCTTTCGAACTAGTTTCTAAACGTCTGCAATATACCCTTTTTCTTCAAGACTCTTCTGCATAATCATCTTCTAAAATTAGTGCTTTCTTAAATCAACTCACGACTAATTCAGTGCCTTAATCTCTGACAACTGTTTCCGAGTTGCTTAATGCAGACTTTCTGTCCAAATATATGTGTTGAACCAGTCCGCTCACTGCTTAATTTTAATCTAAGACCAAATCAGTATTTGTTAATGCATGCTAAACTATATGATTATTTGATTTCTGGGGTTTATTTGAGCCTTATTTGCTTGTTTATTATTCCCTTTATTTGATACTTATTCTGAATGTCGAGCTAGAATTTTATCCTTTAAACTCCACAAAGGCCTCCATCCCTTTCTTTCCTTTTAGGATTAAAAGTTCTAATACCCCGGGACTAATAGGATTGGGACGGGTAGTAGCATGCGATAAGTAAACGATATCGTTCCGCGCTTTAATACCTTAACGGGGTGGGAAGGGTAGACATGGAGATGATGATTACACGATAACACTATGTGTACAATTGGGTACCAGTGTTGTGAGAATGATCCATGTAATGTATAAACCTAGGACTCCCCTCTCCTTTTATTAGTTTAACAATTTTTTTATAACTTTAAAAGCTGCTGCACTTTCAACTTCTGTTTCTCACACGATTTTTGGTTTGCTTGCACTAATTGCTTGACTTCTTCCCTCTACTTGCACATTTCTTTTACAACTAAACTGCTCCCTTTCTGAATTTCAGCACTTCTTTTAACCTTTTTGTGCTTCCTGTTACACTTGTTAGTTTATTCGCATTTGCGCTTAAAGTCACAATTATAGCATGGCCGGAAACTACACTAGTGGATCTTGAGGGGTGCCTAACACCTTCCCCTCGAGATAATTTCAAGCCCTTACCCAAAACTCTGGTCTGCATCTTTAATTCTTCTAAAAGTGTCCTAATGCACTATAATCATTAGGTGGCGACTCTCCAAACTCCAAAAACCCAATTCCCAAACGGGATAGGAGTTGTCTTCCCGAATGTCGTGAACCCGATTCCGTGAGGAAAAAGGGGGCGTCGACAGCATGGTGACTGTGCTGGGGATTCTTTAGGATTTTACCATTGCATGCTATATGTGACTTTACCGCTTTCTTTATTACTTTTGTCTAATGCCTTTATTTGAAACTGACTTGTTTCTTTTCTATTAATTACTTTCATTTACTGCTTCCCCGTAAATACTGTTGTAATTTCGAGCAATTATTGTAAACTTTATTGTATGAACGTGAAAATACATGTCAATATGTTTCATTCTTGTAAACTGCATCTTCAACATCATATTCCACTCGTGCCAAAAAAATACTATAGCAACGCTTATAATGAGTAGTTGCGCGCTTCCAATACTATCACCCCCTAAATTTGGCAAAGGCATATTTGCGATAAAACCAGTCGATCAGCGGTACAGTCGACGGTTCCGTGCCTTTTCCTCTTGAGTTATCCGCTCAAGGGTACCTGTCTAATACCCCAATAGAAACCTTATTCCATTTAAATTGTACATGCATCATGGTCAAACCTAGCCGAGTCAGTTATGTTGTCCACATAATGACTCATTAGGATAGCCTTGTCCAAAGTCCACCGGGTTTCCTTGAAACCCAAACGGACACCTCCATGTTTTGTATATTTATTGGAGAACTAAATGCTTGCTATTCTAATTATTGGTTTAAATAATCGAGTCCGGTGGGGGTAAGGTCCTAACGCTTTGTTTTGCAGAAAATAAGGCACGAAGTCCCTAGATTTGGAATGGTAACCAACATTCATCCAAGGCTGCTGAATTGGTGGAAAGACCTCCACTCCAGTGATCAGACACTCGTCCGCAAGTACTAAGGGAATTTGCCTTCTCTTCTAGAAAAAGATTCCAAATCTGGGGAAGGTCCTTCTGGGACCAAGTAGTTAGGAGTCTTTTTATTTTTAATGTAATAAGGCCAATGGCCACTAGTGATATTTTACTTTCTATTATTTAGCGTCGTTTTGGATTCGTCTTATTTTTATTAATAAAACGAGGCATTTAGCATTATAAGTTCTCCAAAACTATTTGTCGTTAGGCCTACCTCAGGCACAATGAGGCACCAAAATTAGGATGCGATTTATATTCCCGCACAATGTGTTTAAATACTGCAATATTTTTCCTCATGACCCACACTAACTCGTTACCTTTTTGTTTTTCTTTTATTTTTTTTATTATTCCCCTTCCCCAAAGGTTAGTTCATGCACTCTGGCATGATCATCTTAAGCAGAAGGTCACATCTCAATAATTGGACTATCAGACCCACCAGGGCCCTGAAAGCTTCGGGGTAGCAAGGCTAAACAAAAGCACCATGCATCTCATTTTTTTTAGCTTACTTTACTAGTTGATCTAATTTCCGCATTGTCTATTATTTCGAAAAGAGCTCCGATGTTTCAAACAATTATGGATTTAATCAAAGCATTTCAGTTTATCATATATATCTCACTTATTATTTTCTCTATCATTTACTATATTTTATACAACATTACTATTACTTATCTTGACGATGAACCAACGACTGTGACTTGCAACGAAACAACGCAACAAAAGGATATAGACTCAGAAGAAGATGAGATACCTGAAGAGGTCGTCAGAGAGGTTGAGAATTTTGAAAATAGACCTAAGTCCAACTTGGAAGAAACTAAGGTCATTAATTTGGAGATATGGAAAATGTCAAAGAAACTCGCATCATCGTTCACTTGTCGCCATAAGAGAAGGAAGAATATACTGAATTTTAAAAAAGAATATGAGGACATATTCGCCTGGTCGTACGATGATATGACTGGTCTCAACACGGCCATTGTAGCTCATAAGTTGCCAATAGATCTAGCCTGTCCACCGGTAAAGCAAAAGCTCAGGAAATTCAAGCCCGACATGAGTTTGAAAATCAAAGAAGAGGTTACTAAGCAAGTCAAAGCTAAGGTTCTCAAAGTGGTAGAGTATCCAACATGGTTAGCCAACATCGTGCCAGTACCAAAAAAGGACGGGAAGGTTAGAATCTGTGTCGACTACCGGGATCTCAACCGGGTCAGTCCCAAAGATAACTTCCCCTTTCCAAACATACACATTCTTATCGACAACTGCGCCAAGCATGAGTTGCAATCTTTTGTTGATTGTTTCACCGGATATCATCAGATATGGATGGATGAGGAAGATGCAGAGAAAACGGCTTTCATCGCACCGTGGGGGATGTATTGTTACAAAATGATGCCGTTTGGGTTGAAGAATGCTGGTGCCACCTACATGAGAGCCATGACTACCATCTTCCACGACATGATACACAAGGAGATCGAGGTATATGTGGACGACATCATCATCAAATCCAAGAAAGCCACTGATCATATGGAAGATCTGAGAAAGTTCTTCGATAGACTGAGAAGATACAATCTGAAACTGAATCCCGCCAAATGTGCATTTAGGGTTCCTGCTGGAAAACTACTGGGTTTCATCGTGAGTCGTCGAGGAATAGAATTGGACCCATCAAAGGTTAAAACCGTTCAAGAATTGCCACCGCCAAAGAACAAGAAGAATGTGATGAGTTTCTTGGGAAGACTCAACTATATCAGCCGGTTTATAGCTCAGTCCACGGTCATTTGTGAACCCATCTTTAAAATGCTGAAGAAAGATGCTGATAATAAATGGACCGACGATTGTCAGAAAAACTTCGACATAATCAAGGAATACTTGTCAACGCCACTAGTCTTGGTTCCGCCCGAGCCAAGAAGGCCCCTATTGCTTTATCTCGCGGTTTTGGATGGAGCATTCGGTTGTGTTCTGGGACAGCATGATGAAACGGGAAGGAAGGAGCAAACAATCTACTATCTCAGTAAGAAGTTTACCCCGTACGAGGCCCGGTATTCCTTATTAGAGCGCACCTGTTGTGCTCTGACTTGGGTAGCTCAGAAATTGAGACATTATTTCTGTGCCTACACTACTTATCTCATATCCAGGATGGACCCGTTGAATTATATCTTCCAGAAGCCCATGCCCACTGGCAAGCTCGCCAAGTGGCAAATCTTGTTGAGTGAATTCGACATTGTTTACGTGACTCAGAAAGCAATCAAGGGCCAAGCCATAGCAGATCACCTTGCCGAGAACCCTATTGGAGGAGAATACGAACCCCTGAAAATGTATTTTCCTAATGAAGAAATGTCCTTTGTAGGAGAAGATATTGTAGAATCCTACGATGGTTGGAGGTTGTTTTTCGACGGAGCCGCAAATTTCAAAGGAGTTAGCATAGGAGCAGTCCTAGTATCAGAAACCAGCCAGCATTACCCGGTATCCGCCAAGCTCAGGTTCCCTTGCTCAAATAATATAGCCGAATACGAAGCTTGCATCCTGGGACTCAAGATGGCCATTGACATGAACATTCAAGAGTTACTAGTGATCGGGGACTCAAACCTACTCATACGTCAAGTTCGAGAAGAATGGGCCGCCAAAAACTCTGAGATAATTCCCTATTTACATCACATATAGGAGTTGAGGAAAATATGCACAAAGACAGAATTTTAGCACATCTCCAGGGTCCAGAACGAGTTCGCTGATGCATTATCTACATTATCATCCATGATCCAACACCCAGATACGAATTTCATTGATCTTATCCCAGTGAAGATCTATGATCAGCCAGCTTATTGTGTTCACGTTGAGGAAGAAGCAGACGGAAAACCATGGTTCCACGACATCAAGGAGTACTTGACAACAAAAGAATACCCAGAACTTGCCAATGCCACTCAAAAGCGCACGCTCCGTAGATTATCCAACAACTTCTTTCACAGAGGAGGAATCCTGTACGGGAGGACTCCCAGTTTGGGTTTGCTAATGTGTGTCGAAGCAAAAGAAGCATCCAGACTATTGGATGAAGTGCACGCAGGGACATGCGGGCCGCACATGAATGATTTTGTCTTAGCAAAGAAGATACTCCGAGCAGGGTATTTTTGGATGACTATGGAAACAGACTGTATCCAGTACGTTTGCAAGTGCCATCGATTTCAGATACATGCAGACATGATAAAGGTGCCTCCAAACGAGCTTACTGCAACAAGCTCACCATGGCCATTTGTCGCCTGGGGGATGGATGTCATTGGACCTATCGAGCCCGTCGCATCAAACGGGTACAGATTTATCCTGGTGGCAATTGATTATTTTACTAAATGGGTTTAGGCAGCATCATACAAAGCAGTGGCTAAGAAAGTTGTGGCAGATTTCGTCCGTGACCGTATTGTTTGTCGATTCAGAATTTCGGAATCAATCATTACTGATAATGGTTCCAATCTTAACAGCAGCTTGATGAAAGCAATGTGTGAGGCATTCAAGATCAAACATAAGAACTCTACAGCCTACAAGCCTCAGATGAATGGAGCCGTGGAGGTAGACAACAAGAATATCAAGAATATACTAAGGAAGATGGTCGAAAGTCACAAACAATCGCTTTACTGGGATACCGCACCACAGTCCGCACATCGACCGGAGCAACTCCCTACATGCTGGTCTATGGTACAGAGGTGGTCATCCCCGCCGAGTTAGAGATTCCCTCCTTAAGGATCATACAAGAAGCAGAGTTGGACGACGCAGAATGGGTAAAAGGTCGCTACGAGCAGTTAGCCCTTATAGATGGGAAAAGGATGAATGCAGTTTGCCAAGGTCAGTTGTATCATAACAAAATGTACAGAGCCTTCAACAAAAGAGTTAAGCCAAGGAAGTTCACACCGGGGCAGCTGTTGTTGAAGAAAATATTCCCAAATCAAGAGGAAGCCAAGGGGAAATTCTCTCCCAACAGGCAAGATCCGTACATAGTTCACCGGGTTCTAACTGGAGGAGCCCTTATTCTTGCAGAAATGGACGGAGAAGTCTGGCCAAAGCCAATCAACTCAGATACAGTGAAACGATATTATGTGTAATCACTTATGATTTCTTTATGATGTAATTTGAACTACGCCTGACCCGATTTCCGTTTAAGAGGGGATACGTAGGCAACCCTATAGGTTCGGTCACAATTTAATAAAATTTCATGTCCCCCTATTATTGGAACTGGGGCAGAATTTTGAGGAGGGCCCTCAAAATTTTGAAGTCAGTCTTCAGCCGCTCATCGCCAGGGATGTCAGCCCACTGAACTGGGGAAGAATTTTGAGAAGGACCCTTAAAATTTTGAAGTTGATTTTTCATCCGTTTAGCACAGCCGTCAGAAGTGCAAGCCCAGTGAACTGGGGTAGAATTTTGAGGAGGACCCTCAAAATTTCGGAACAAGAAAGGTTGCAATGCTTTGAACCATGTCGCAGTCGTTGGTTCATTTAAACAAAACCATTTCCTACTTATGTTATATTTGTTAAATCATGCATAACTATGATAGCTGCTGTTTAGCGACGCTACCCCAATGATGCACGACGACGGAAGCCACGGAAGCGCGAACTAACCTTTCCCCTTTACAAAACTCACGATTTTCTTTGGATGCAGGCACCCAAGTCACAAAGTTGCCAAACATGTTACGCAATCGCATTGAACCGTCACGCCTATTCACATTTGCTATCCACTCGCAGTGGCCCCAATAACCGCAATATCACGATCAACTATTAGCTAAGAATTTTTTTTCTTACTATTCACTTTTATCTTATTGCATAAGGCTACTTTTCTGCCTTCCGAGACTAAGCGTTGTCTCCATCTGCATTTCCTGCATTGCATAAGGCTACTTTTCTGCCTTCCGAGACTAAGCATTATCTCCATTTGCATTTCCTGCATTGCATAAGGCCACTTTCTGCCTTCCGAGACCAAGCGTTGTCTCCATCCTGCATTATCTGCATAAGGCTACCTTTCTGCCTTCCGAGGTTAAGCTCTGCCTCCACTTGCATGGCTGAAATATTGCCACCTTATCTTTCTTGCATGGCTGAAATATCGCTACTTTATTTCTCTTGCATGGCTGAAATATCACCACCCTATCTTTCCTGCATGGCTGAAACATCGCCACTTTATTTCTCTTGCATGGATGAAATATCGCCACCTTTTACTTACGTTTTGCAATCGGCTGAAATATCACCATTTACATTTTTTTTGCATCGGCTGAAACATCGCCAAACAATTTAAATTCTCTATCGGCTGAAATATCGCCATTTACATTTTTTTGGATCGGCTGAAACATCGCCAAACTATTTAAATTCTCATTCGGTTGAAATATCGCCATTTACATTTTTTTGCATCGGCTGAAATATCGCCAAATTATTATTTAAATTCTCCATCGGCTGGAACATCGCCTGTTTATTTAAATTTCTGTCGGCTGAAATATCGCCATTTACGCTTTTGCATCGGCTGAAATACTGCCAAATCTTGCATCTCATGGGCTGAAATATAGCCAAACTGTTCAAAGGCGTCATCATTCGGAGGCATAATCCTTATAACCCGAGAACACCATGCCATGGCCCGAGGACCCCACTTTATATCCTGCACATCATTATTCAAAGGCATCATAGTTCGGAGGCACCATCATCATGGCCCGAGAACGTCATCTCATAGCCTGCGAATCCTTTAATTTTGTGCTTCATGGCCCAGGACATCATGGTCTGAGGACGTCATCCTAACCGTCCGAAGACAGCATTCATAGTCCAATGGGAACTTGCATCACGTTTAAGTTTATGCACGATATACGCCTATATTGCTCACTTGCAGGTACACCGGCTAGCAATGACCGTCTTAGCAGGAGCGATCCCGCTCCGGTTCTCGTAGCCGTTCAGCTTCAAAATACCTCTTGCCTCCCCCCATACATCGTGTTCATCCTTCTGCATCTCCATCGGCATGTTCTGTCAATGGTTCATGAACTACATACGACCTGATTCTCGTAAAACTAGAGATGTGTAGGCAGTTCAGAAACTAGAGCTCGGTCAAATTCTTTTCAGTTTTGAGCGGGTGAACCCATGTTCTATCTCGTAGTCACCTAAGCGGCAGAGTCTGTAAACTAAATCGCCACTTTCGGTCAAAATTGGCCATCATATCTTTACCCGACAACTCTTTCATCCTTCCCGGGTAAAGAGGGGCAACTGTTGATACCCAATTTTTTCCTAAGTATTTTTTATACCCAAAATACTTTCAAAATAATATATATGTGCATATACGAGCACACACAAGAGTTTTGGTACTCTACCAAATTTTTAGTGATTTTTAAACCAATTTATTGCCTATTTTTATACCATAAAATCCAATAATTATTCCCAAAGTTATCATTTTGGGGGACAGCCTATTTTTATTCTCATATTTACACCAAAATATGGCTAACATGATTTTTGCATATTTGTTTTATAAATTTATTTAGTATTTTTTAAATTAAATTACACATAATTGCAATATTAGCCCTTTTTAAGATTTAATTGTAATTATATTTATAAAATTGACTCCATTATTTTTAATTTGATAATTATGTATTATTAATCATTTTAGCACATTTGATTTACTTCCAAAATTATTTTGCTATTTTTATAAATTAAACAAGGAAAAAATGGCTATTTAAAAGTTAACCCTTTTTGCATTTCAATTTTAACCGGAATTGGGCCCCAATATCAGCCCCAAATTGAACCCAATTCCCTAACCCAATTTCCTAATCCACCCGATCCAATCACCCGAACCAGCCCGTGTCCCTTTTAATCTAAGCCGTTGATCATTTTGATCAATGGCCCAGGCTCCCCCTTACCATTTTTAATTCTAAACGAACCCCCAAACCCTCCCCATTCTCTCAAAGACCGCCGCTTCTAATCCCTCGTCTCTCTCAAACGCTCTCACCCACCTGAAACCCTAATAGCCGCCTACCCTCTCTTCGACCTCAAATCACCGGAATCCATGGCTAATCTAACCATGGACGGCCTGTACTCACCACCTACTGCTCCCACACGCCTGTTCACTGAAGATTCGAGGTTAGACCTCAAGGGTCTTCATCCAAACCTTGGTCGATTCGAGATTCTTTGGCCGTTTTCGGCCTTGCTCCGGCGTATCTTGGCCTCTTGAGCCTGGATTCAACCTTATCAACTCAGATCCATTCTTGTGAGTTCCAAGCCTTTCTCGTCCTTTAGGGTTATCAGAAGCCCTAGCCTCTTCGAGGTTCCTTTTCATTTATTCTTTTAGATCTGTGCCAGATCTATGTTGTTGGTAACATTTTAGAGTTTTCCCCCAAATTTCCTCTTTCAAAACTGTTCAAATCAATTTTAGGGTTTTCTTAAAATGGCTCCTAAAATGTTTTCTAGTTTTTTTACTCTCTCTTATGTGTGTTTATGCTTGTTGTTGTATTTTCTATTATGTTCGAGGCTGTTCTCTTGTTTCTTACCGGATTTCTACAGAGATTCTTTTACATTCTGTGTTCACATGCTAGCCTAGGTTGCTGACTTACTTTTTGCTATATGTGTTCAGGCTCATGCTTTTATTTTGTTTCTAAAGTTTTGCTGATCATGTTCTTGCCTACCTTTGTCTTAACGCTCGTGGTTTTCTCTTGTTTCTGTTTGTGCATGTCTGCATATCTCTGTGACCTTTTGTGACATTCTAGAACTTGCATGTCAGGAATCTTGGTTTCTTTTGAGGTTTCTGAATGTTTCTTCTAAGGTTATCTACTATGTGTTTTGTCTGGTTCTCATCTCTAAATTGGTTTAACCTCGCATGCCTAATGCTTGTGCGCTCTTTATACACGCTGAATGTCCCTATAAAATAACCATAGATTCAGGACTAATTTCAGACTTCCTTGTGTAAACATGATTGATTCTTTCCTTGTTTTATTTTAAATTTTTTTAAAACCTTTCGATTCCCCTATTTCTGACTTGGTTCAAGGGCAATTTTGAATCCCCGATTCCCTGATTTACTACGTACCAATTGATTTACTTTTTTACTTGACCGTGTATTTAAAAGTTTTCTTTCCTTAATTAAAACCCCTATGTATTTACCCCTTATTTGTATGCTATGCACAATATGCTTACTTGATCTCCTTTCTTAAATAACTCTTGCCCTTTACCGTTCAAATTTGAATTCCTCAATTAAAGGGATTTTTCGCTACTGATTCATTCTAATTGATACATGGTTATTTTCTTACCTTGTTCCCTGCCTGATTTCAAACTATAAATACTCCCCTCCCTTCTCTTTGAACACACAAACACAGAACGCAATCTGAGTTCATAAGTCACTCTCACTTAAAAAACTCTCTCTCTTTTACTTGTGCTGCTGTGGACTTTGTTTACTCTACTTTCTCCTGCACTCTTTTGCTTCTCTACTGGTATGTCTCAGTTAGTTTACATGTCTAAACCACAATGTGTTTACTTCTGCCCACTTCTGTCGAATTCTTTTAGTTGACATTTGTTTTTAGCATATTGTAACATGTTCCCCTTTTCCTTTGTAATTCAGTATTTAAATTATTTATGCATCCTGTCAGTTGCTTGTCATGAATTTGATATTTTATGAATCCCAAACCCTCGTACCCCTTTATATGTGAGTTATGGTTCAGGGTATGAAAACACTCTAATATTGTTGTCCATGATTCTGGATTGGATTCTTTGAATCCCAAACTCAATCAGTTCCCATTCCCTTTCCCCCTTTATGTGTTTTTGAGCTTTAAACTTGGGTCTGGCAGTGTCCTAATCACTGTCCAGACCCTGGTCTGACCTTCAAGGGTCTGCTCTTAATGTGTTTGACCGAGCAAGTGATCAGGGGTGTGCCAACCTACTTTGTGGCTAGGTACGACCACAACCTATCATGGCTTCCCAATCCCCCTTTCACTTTGCACTTACTCTTAGCTATTAATTTCTGCCCTTCTCTTGCAAGCCATGCTTTGGGAACCCCTGAGCTCCCTCTGAACTTGGATGCCTGAGAGCTGGCTCTTCCACACTGCACTGTTTCTATTCTAATGGTATCTTGGGTGTAAGCAATGCCTGGAATCCCTGAGATTCCTTGGAACTTTGAAACACCCTGTGTAAAGAGAAGGCTTTGGAAATCTGGATACCGGAAGTGGCTCAATCGCATATTATTAGACATTAAGGATGAATTAGGCTATTCGGATCTAGCTGTTAGCCTCTGATATATTTTTTCTACATTCTGTAATAACTTGTATAAACTCGGGAAGTATAGTAAAGCGATGTGGGAGGTATGTTTACTTTCTTGCATCAAAAGGGGTAGAAATCATGATCTTAGGACTTTATTATTTAACCATCTAGAGATCCTGCCTATAGGAACGTTTTAATCACATAGAAAACATGTCTATAGGACCTAACACTCACTTTCTGCAATTATGCATATAGAAATCTTACCTATAGGAGTTTAATTTTCTGCAAATTTATAGGTGTCATGCCTATAGGATGTGCATACGCATGACATTAGGCAAACTTTAGGTTTAATAAACAAGCATCCGTCTACAAGTTTATTAACAAGTTCGGTAATCAATAACTTGTAGATATCATGTCTATAGGAGCTTCTTTTGAATCAAACTCTCTTAGCCTGTTTAACAGTAGTAGCAATTGATTAGCCGTTTCTTATACGCCTAAGTCGACACATGTTTTCTAAAACGTAGTCTCTAATAAAACTTGTTTCAAATCAGTGTATACTTTTCCCTAAAATCTATTTCTTTAACTGGCATATCTTTTCTGAAACTCCTTCTTTATAATATTCTGCCTAAACGTGTTTTCCAACTCAATTCCTATCTTTTGAACTCGTCATTTTAAATCAGTTCCGCAACTCACTCTTTCTTTAGATAACTCTGTCCCTTCTGAAATTTTCAAAACTTTTTTTTTTTTTTGTGTTTTACCATAATTAGGAAGTTTGGTTTCCCTTTCGAACTAGTTTCTAAACATCTGCAGTATACCCTTTTTCTTCAAGACTCTTCTGCATAATCATCTTCTAAAATCAGTACTTTCTTAAATCAACTCGCCACTAATTCAGTGCCTTAATCTATGACAACTGTATCCGAGTTGCCTAATATAGACTTTCTGTCTAAATATATGTGTTGAACCAGTTCGCTCACTGCTTAATTTTAATCTAAGATCAAATCAGTATTTGTCAAGGCATGCTAAACTATATGATTATTTGATTTCTGGGGTTTATTTGAGCCTTATTTGCTTGTTTATTCTTCCCTTTATTTGATACTTGTTCTGAATGTCGAGCTAGAATTTTATCCTTTTAACTCCACAAAGGCCTCCATCCCTTTCTTTCCTTTTAGGATTAGAAGTCCTAATACCCCGGGACTGATAGGATTGGGACGGGTAGTAGCATGCGATAAGTAAACGATACCGTTCCGCGCTTTAATACCTTAACGGGGTGGGAAGGGTAGACATGGAGATGATGATTACACGATAACACTATGTGTACAATTGGGTACCAGTGTTGTGCGAATGATCCATGTAATGTATAAACCTAGGACTCCCCTCTCCTTTTATTAGTTTAACAATTTTTTTAGAAGTTTAAAAGCTGCTGCACTTTCAACTTCTATTTCTCACACGATTTTTGGTTTGCTTGCACTAATTGCTTGACTTCTTCCCTCTACTTGCACATTTCTTTTACAACTAAACTGCTCCCTTTTGTGCTTCCTGTTATACTTGTTAGTTTATTCGTATTTGCACTTAAAGTCACAATTGTAGCATGGCCGGGAACCACACTAGTGGATCTTGAGGGGTGCCTAACTCCTTCCCCTCGAGATAATTTCAAGCCCTTACCCAAAACTCTGGTCTGCATCTTTAATTCTTCTAAAAGTGTCCTAATGCACTATAATCATTAGGTGGAGACTCTCCAAACTCCAAAAGCCCAATTCCCAAATGGGATAAGAGTTGTCTTCCCGAATGTCGTGAACCCGATTCCGCGAGGAAAAAGGGGGCGTCGACATGCATCACCTCTTTATCGGGAAAATAAGTTCTCAATGGCTCGTACTCTTCATCGATCGGGTTTTCGGCCAATGCTTATGCTTTCATCGCAGTCCGAGTCACATAGATGATGTCAAACTCCATGAGCAAAATCTACCACTTCGCAAGTCTTCCTGTGAGCATAGGCTTTTGAAAGATATGCTTCAACGGATCCAAGCGAGAAATACGGTAAGTAGTATAAGATGACAAATAATGCTTCAATTTCTGTGCTACCCAAGTTGGGGCATAACATGTCCTTTCAAGGTGAGTGTACTTAACCTTATAAGATGTGAACCAAGTGATGTCGTGCCGACCCAATACGCAACCAAGTGAATTTTCCAAGACTGTCAAGTAAAGAATCAAAGGTCTCTCTGGTTCTGGTGGGACCAACACATGTGCATTTGACAAGTACCCCTTTATCTTATGAAATGCTTCTTGACACTCATCAGTCCATTTGACTGCAGCATCCTTCTTCAGCAACTTGAAAATAGGCTCACAAGTTATCTTGAGCTGAGCAATAAACATGTTGATTTAGTTCAACTTCCCTAACAGACTCATCACCTTAGTCTTGTTCCTCGGAGGTGGAAATTCTTGGATAACTTTGATCTTTTACGGGTACAACTCAATGCCTCGATGACCGACTATAAATCCCAATAGTTTTCCGGATGGAGAACCAAATGCGCACTTGGCAGGGTTAAGCTTAAGGTTGTACCTGCGAAGCCTCTGGAAAAATTTCCTCAAATCTACGATGTGGTCGGTCTGGCACTTCGACTTTATGATTACATCATCTACGTAAACCTCAATTTGCTTGTGTATCATATCATGGAACACAATAGTCATTGCCTCCATGTAAGTTGCCCCAGCATTTTCAAACCAAATGGCAGTACCCGATAGCAGTAAGTTCCTCACGGCGTGATGAATGCCGTCTTTTATGCATCTTCCTCATCCATTAAAATTTGATGATACCCATCATAGCAATCCACAAAAGATCCAATCTCACACTTGGAGAAATTATCGATCAAAATATGGATATTGGGTAGTGGGAAATTATCCTTTGGACTAGCTTTGTTGAGATTGCGGTAATCAATGCATTCTCTGATCTTCCCATCCTTCTTTGGTACTAACAAAACATTAGCTAACCAAACGGGATATCGTGTGACTCGAATGGCCTTTGCGTCCAATTGCTTGGTGATTTCTTCCTTAATCTTTACACTCATGTCAGTTTTGAACTTTCTCAATTTTTGCTTGACGGGAGGGAATGCCAGGTCAATGGGTAATTTGTGGACCACCAAATCAGTGCTTAAACCTGGCATGTCGTCATATGACCATGTAAAAATATCTTTGTATTCAATTAGTGCTTTGATTATTTCTTCCTTGATCTTCGGTTCAAGATGGACGCTTATTTTAGTTTCTCTAATATTATTTGCATCCCCTAAATTGATGTCTTCTGTATCATTCAGGTTGGGTTTGGATTTTTCTTCAAAGTGATTTAATTCCTTACTAATCTCTTCAAAGGCTTCATCCTCATCATATTCTGATTCATCATCAAAATCTACTTTTTGAACTATTATTTCAGAATTAGATTGATTTTTAGGACTGGGCTAAGGATTCCTCAGGCATGCCATGTCATTGGAACCAGCGTAAAAAGAACTGTACAGAAAAGAAAAATAAAAAAATTAAAATTATGAGGAATGCTGAAGCAGGGAAATTGCATTTCATTGAAAGAAAAGATAACAATGATTGTATATCCAAGTGGACGGGAAAATAAAAATCTGAATTACAACCCTGGAATAATCCAGACTAACTTAAGGAAAATCAAAGTAAACTACCAAAGCTCTTTCCGAGTGGGGAGAGGAGTAGCCTTCCAATTGTTAAGCTTCGTTTTTGGCCCGATAAATTGTACTTTCGCGTTGCTAGAACCTTCTCCAATTTCCACCATGTTCACCTCTTCGAACAACTTGTCGAATCTTTCAATTAAATCCTTATCAAGATCAATCACAGAACTGGGAATTGTTGTTATTGGGCGTTTTTTTGGTACTAGGCTTGACAAATGATCCGAAGAGATGTGGGACCGGCTTTGGAAGGACCCATACCCTCTGTTTCAAATTTCTGGCTCTTTTTATGTCTACGGCTGTGGGCTTGTATCCTAGACCAAATATGCCCAAGTTTTTAGGGAGGGACACTAGTTGTATGATGCCCTGCATAGATGAACCCAAACCCTTACCAGGTACAAAACCATTTTTCAACATTTCAAAGTCCACCATGACTGATGTGGCAGTTATCTTCAGATTTGGAACGTATTTCCCCTCTGGAATTTTCTCGATCGTCATTGTGTCAAAAACCTGGTAGACCCACGACCCTTTGTCATTTTCCACTTCAATGAACGGTACAATGGCATTGTTGTGAGCGTACAAATTATCTTCGCCGTGCACAACGATTTCCTGTCTATCCCGTTCAAACTTGACCATCTGGTGTAGTGTAGATGGGATTGCATTAGCGGTATGAATCCAAGGTTGACCTAACAACAAATTGTAGGAAATAGCTATATCCAGCACCTGGAACTCCATCGTGAACTCAGGTGGTCCTATTGTCAGCTCTGGCACTATATCACCAACTGAATCTTTACCTCCGCCATAAAATCCCCTCACGCAGATACTGTTCTTGTGAATCCTCTCATCTTCCACCTTCAACTTGCTCAGCGTGTAGAGAGGGAAAATGTTCGCACTAGAACCATTATAGACCAATACACGGGTAACCACGGAGTCCTCACATTTCACTGTTAGGTAGACGGCTATGTTGTGCTCAGTACCCTCTACGGGCAATTCATCATCAGAAAAAGTAATTTTGTTCACTTCAAAGATCTTGTTGGCTATTGTTTCCAGATGGTTCACTGAGATTTTATCGGGAACGTGAGCCTCATTCAGGATTTTCATTAAGGCTTGACGATGCTCGTCTGAGTGAATTAACAATGACAGTAGTAAAATCTAGGCAGGTGTCTTTCTCAATTATTCCACGATGAATATTCTTGCACCTTCATATTTCTAAAAAAATCTACTGCCTCTTCTTCAGTTACCGCTTTCTTCACTAACACTAGGTTATATTTGGAGGTTTTAGCTTTTCTTAACTCTTCAGGGGCAAAGCATCTCCCCGAACGAGTTAATCCATGTGCCTCATTGACTTCTTCTTTAACTTATTTTCCTTTGTAGGTCACCGTCACCCGTTCATAATTCCACATAATAGCCCTGATGTTGACTATTGGTAATTGGGTTACCGGCTTGATAATCATAGGATCTGTGTGGGCACCCTCCATACTTACGACATGTTTGTTTGCCACTCCTGGTACAACCACTTTCGCCCTTTCCTGTTTTACTGCAACATCACTTGAAGACCCATTATTAACTTCCACAGATGGTTCACCATTTGTCTCGCTCGACTTGGGCATTGATCTCTCACTTGTTAATTTTTCAACCAGCTTGATCTCACTAGACCGAATCATCATGACGGTCTGTGAAGACTGGCTTCCCTCACTTATGCACTGTTTCAATCATGTTTGTCTCTTGATGGGTTGGCATCAGGTTCCGGTTGATATTGGGCGCATCTGGAGCTTGAACTTCAATCCGATTAGTATCAATGAGCTCCTGGATAGCACTTTTCAGGTGCCATCACTTCTCCGTGTCATGACCCGGCGTACCAGAACAATATTCGCAACTTACAGAATAATCAAGATTTTTTGGGGGAGAATTTGGCAATTTTGACTGGATCGGCCTTAGCATGTCCAATTGTCTTAGCCTGTGGAACAAACTAGTATAGGATTCTCCCAATGGAGTAAAGGTTTTCTTCTTCTACGACCTCTCACTCTTAAATGCTTGAGTGGGCTGAAACCTGATCCAGGAGGGTTTTGGTAGGCTCGTGAGGGTGGGTAAGTGTTTTGTGGAATGGGCGCATGCCATTGTGCGTGGGCGGGGGGTTAATTATATGCTTGGGCATGGTGGACAGAAAAATAAGGGCCTGGTGGTAGGTAGTAGTGTTGGGGTGGATTGTACAGGGTATGGGGGCAAGTTTGGTGGTGGGATCGAGGCTGATTATAGTGGTGAGATGAGCCTCTGGGTTCGAACCAATCACCTGAATCAATTGTCGCCACATCCTCTCTCTTTTTCTTTCCGATTATTCCTCTAGTGCCGCTCTGAATGACCTGGGTAGTTGCCTTAATAGCCGAATAGCTCATGATTTTGTTCGACTTAAGCCCTTCTTCTACCATACCGCCCATATTTACTACTTCATTGAAGGACTTGCCTATAGTTGATACCAGATGGCCGTAATAAGTAGGCTCTATGGCCTGCAGAAAATAATCCACCATTTTGCTTTCTTTCATTTGAGGGTCAACCCTCGCTGCATGTTCTCTCCACTGAAAGCCATACTCTTTGAAGCTTTCATTGTGCTTTTTCTCAATCTTTGTCAAAGATAAACGATCTGGAACAATCTCAAGATTATACTGGAAGTGACAAGGAAATGCTTGGGCTAGATTATCCCATGTATACCATCTACCGTGATCCTGCTGAGTGTACCACTCCAATACCAAACCACTCAGACTCTGATTTAAATATGCCATTAGTAACTCTTCTTTCCCACCAACTCCCCTCATTTTGCTACAAAACCCTCTCAAATATGCTACTGTGTCTCCGTGCCCATCATATAGATCGAAGTTGGGCATCTTAAACCCTGTTGGCAATTAAATATCTGGAAATAGACATAGATCTTTGTAAGCTACGCTTACCTAACCTCCCAACCCCTACATATTCCTGAATGACTGTTCCAGGCTCTTGACATTCCTAAACATCTCCTCCTGCTCAGGATATTTAGACGGTTTTTCAGTTTCCACATGGAGATCAAAATGAGGAGTTTAGCAATAAGGTTCTGGAGCTTTGAAAGTGGGCTTCGAGGGGTAATATTGGTTATCGTGGGCCTGGAATAAAAGCTCGCTGGAGGATCGGTGAAGTGTAGCGGGTGAGGATGCTACGAAAATCGGAGTGGCTGGTGGATGCGGGTATGGACCTGGTTTGGGTGGTGGAGCTTGTGGTGTGTGGGAAGTGGTGCTATGGTAGTGGTGGTAAATGGGAAAGGCCGGAGATGAGTCGGAAGTGGGAGGTTCCTGGGACTGAGCCAATGGCGAGATGAAAGTAGGGTTGGCCGGGTAAGGTGGTGGTAGATGCCCTTTTGCCCAAGCTTGTTACATTTCCGCCATCTGTTGTTTTAATTTTTACAACTCCTCTTTCATACTAACTTCCGAATCTCCCCCCTTCTTTGATGGATCAATAATACTTGCGTCCAATTATAGGTTACACATGATCAATTTGCCTATGGACCTGGTGTTGTATAGATAAGTTGCCAGAATGCTAAATAAACTAACCAACTGCCTGAATTCTAGATTGTCAACAACAAACTTGTTAGCGATTAGAGTTTAATAGATAAGCAACCGCACATTTGTGGAATGTAATGCACCTAAGCAATTAACCATTTCTATCATGTATTTGCTCAGTTGCTTGCGACATCCTGACTTTTCCTAATTTCCATTTATGAACTCTCTTTTTGTTTTCACTCATGCCTTTCTTTGCTTGACTTCTCGTCATTTTTTATTCTCTTTTTTTTCGGTTATGATCGAATCTTATGGAGATTGCCTACGTATCATGACCCCGCATGTATCAGATATTTGCGGTTTTGGGTAACACGTTTTGATTACAACGACTCATACTACCAAATTTCAACCATAAGGGAAACTAACAGATTCTGACAGAAAGATGAAACACAGACTCAAAATAGACTAACAGACTCTAACAGAAAAATGAAAATACATACTCGAAAACAGATTAACAGACTCCAACGAAAATCATGAATACATCAATGCCTCAACTGCTCCTAGTGCCCGTGGGACATCATTTAGTCTCGCTACAGGCCTACATGCCAAATCCCTTTGGAAATGATAGAGATCTTCCAGTATCTGGCAGACAAAGGTCATTATAGTGGCAAAGAACATGGATCTAGTCATGTCCTCACAACTACTGCATTTCATCGTGATGTAGTTGGCGATCCTTCTGACATTTTATCTTATGACACCCTTTTCTTGTAACAAACGCCCAATATGTCAGGCCCTAGCTTCCAAAGTTTGTTCAGATACATGATTCTACTCTTGAAGTTGTTGCAAATCTCTTTCTAATTGTGTCATCGCTGCATAAAAGTGTTCTCTTTCTGCCTTAAAGTCTTTTGCCTGCTTAACTATTTTGTTCTCAAAGATGGTAACCGTTTTCTTTAACACCACAACCTCATTGTCATATTTATCTTTTAACTGTTTAACCAAGAACGCTCGTTCCTCCGTATTCTTAGCCAATTTCGTTCGAGCCCTGCATAGTTCACCCTCTGCTTTGTTCAAATCAAAACCATACTCACTCACCTTCTGCCTAAGGTTATCTATAATCTTTCCATCTTTTGCACTTTTGGCGGGATTTTCAGCTGCTATTTTCATTTCCCGAATCTGGGCTCGAAGGGCCTCATTTTCTTTGGCTAACTTTTTCTTTTCACCCTCATCCATTACGGCTTGCTGACCATTCTCTAATTGAAGATCCTTAACTTGCTTCTCCTGCTTGCTTATGGTGGCCCTGTACTCATTTTATTTGGCCAACCAATCCCATTACGCTTGTGACGCCTCAATAAATTCTTGAAGGTGGGGTCTTTTGGCCGGCCTTCCAAACTCAACTTCCCTTTTATACTAGGCAAGGTACCCTAGTGAAACTTCACCTTTGGATAAATCATGCACTTGGGTGCTTGCTGTCAAGTATTGACACTCGCTCCAGATCTGACGAACTGCTGCTTCATGAAATCGACCATCAGGATCAATCTCGACTACCGGAGCACTAAGGTCTTTATCCTTTGGAATTATTTGACATCTCCCCAACTGTCTCAAAACCCAGTACGAGGCATAAGGCTGGATACTTCTGAGACGCATCAGGAGGAAGTGAGGTCGGGTAGCTAGCATATATATGATTTCATGTATAGGAAGCCACCCGAACGTCCATTCTATTTGATTTGCAGTGATGGAACTGAGACGTGATATCCACTCTAGGACCCCTTCCGACATGCTAAAACCGTCAACCCTTGTATAAAACTCCTTTATGCCGTTTTCTCTATTGACCCATATCCAATGTATTGAGTACGATAACATAGATATTCAATCATCCACATTTGTAGCAAGAGGTTGCACCATTCAAAAAAATCTCCTCCGGCTTTGCAGGCTGTGAGAGCGCAAAAGATTTCAGATACTATCATGGGTGTGAGGGTGCTTTTGGCCTGAGTAAGCAAAGTGCTTATGACCCCCGCTACACGTATATCGATGTTCCCATCTTTCCGGGGAAATACTAGAAGACCCAAGAATACTACCATAAAAGCAAAGCACCTATGTTATTCTCATTTGAAGCGATTCCCTTTGCTATAAATTTTGCTTTCTGGATTGTTAAACCCTCCTATGTGTCCGTATCGCTGATATATAAACTGCGTAGTGGAAAAATCGGCTGCTAAGTCTGGGTTGTGGACCCCCTGGTTATCTTTAAGGAATCTAGAAATCTGTGCATAGCGAAGACTCTTGGAGAAACCAGATATTTGTGTCTCAAAGGACCCTCAGTGCTCCCAATATATCCGGCAATTTCTTCCAAAGTTGGGGTGAGTTCAAAATCTGAGAAATGAAACACGTTGTGGGCCGAGTCCCAGAACGTAACCAATGCCTTTTTGATATCTCCTATAGGCATGATCTTCAACAACCCAGTGAGACCTCCCAAATATAGATTGACCTTATCTTGCCCTGATTTACCTATATCTTCCAACCACATACACAACTCCAAAAGGATTTTGTTCATGAATGTTATTGGCAAATTTTGACTCGTGCTCATTCTGCACATTTATTAGGGAAATTAAGCAAAATCATGATTCATTTGACTCAAAATCAAGGTTGACACTATTTTTTTTTCAAATTTTCATTCAAAAATAAAAACCTGGCTTTGCAAATATGGCCTTTCAGCACTTCCAATGATAAGATTTTAAGGATGTGCTTGCTAACCGGCCAAAATATCAAAAAAGATACCAAAGGTGGTTGTTCTTCAAAAACAGCCTTCCGGCGTCTTTTTGGGGGCATATGGCTATTTTTCGACTATAATGGCTTCACCTTACTTATTTCCAACAAAGCAATAAATTTTTCGGTTCTTTTTGGGCTATTTTGCAAAAAGGGAAGTTGGACCCGATGGGTGTTGCCTACGTATCCCACATCCGGTGAGAATCGAACTTGCGTAGTTCGGCAAGATTTGACAAAATAAAAACCAACAATATTTTTTAAAAAAAACAGACAATTTATTTCCAGATTTTCAGCAGAGTTTCAGTATATTTTGGGACACTGATTTTTCAAAAAACAAGTAATTATATCTCTTAGCCCTCACATTGTCTTTTCTTTTCCAACTCTACTCTAATTATGCATAAGCCGGTCAACAGGATAATCCGAAGCAAATAAATGCACAAGTAGCAAGTAAGATGCATCAGGATGGTCTTTTCATTTTGGGTACACCTGTCTTAGACAGACCCAAACCCTGTGTTGAGTCTCCAAAGTCAAATGCACGTGATGCAATCAAACGTGCCTAATAGGGATCCGGCATGTGGCTTTATTATACTAGGTTAAAACCTGGGTTTATTGTTCTAGACTTGTGTACCCGAGCGGGGAACTCGAGCGGAGGAGGGGGCTATGTACCGGGAACTAAAAGTCCATCCAGCTTAGTAACTTGTCTGAGCCTATTTCTTATTTCAAGGTATGACACTAAGAGAATAGGGAGTCACGGCCAGCATGCACATCCTCGAAGATGAGAAGAAAAGGGTTTCGTAGCACTTTATATACAGTTCAGATAATATCAAAACGGTAAAAGCAACATTTAGCACATTAGGCCCAAACATGTAATAAAATCATATAATAGATAAATCCAAATATAACAAATATTCTAAGCTCATATTCTAAACCCTACGAAACCAGAGATTCTGGGTTCGTTCCCCAGCAGAGTGGCCAGAGCTGTCACACTTCCTATTTCACTACACCGGGTAGGGTATAAGGGAGTTTTTTTCCAATTTAAAGTGACAATCAAAACGGTATTATTTATTATTAAAACTCAAAGTCTCCGCTTGGGATATTTATGGTATCCCAAGTCACCAGTTTCAAATCTCGAGTCGAGTAAAGATTGACTCTATTTTACAGTTCGCGAATATAGAAATCTGGGTAAGGAATTCTTTTAACCCGGGAGAATGTGTTAGGCATTCCCAAGTTCCATGGTTCTAGCACAGTCGCTCAATTGTTATGATTGGCCTATTTATATGATTTTAGAACACTTTCAAACCTATGTGCGTTTTTACTTTAAATTGCTTTTATTCATTTTTAGGAAGATTTCAACGTTATATAAAATACGCCTTTGGATCATGCCACATGAAATGCACCCGCGATATGCGACATATTTTATTTAACGTTGTTAAGATTTGGATTTGGGTCATATGAAATGCACACCCGAGTTTAGAAAGGTAATTTTAATTACGCGCCTAAAACAACTATGCATTTTTAATTTGCGAGGGCTATGAAAAATTTCGCTAAATGGCGCGCCTCGAATTCTAAAAATTAATTAAGTGAGGGTCACTGGTTATCTAATTTTATTTGGTGGCATACCTCAAATCAAATTAAAGAAGTAAACAATTGATTAAGGAAAAGCTTACAAAATTCTAATTGCTTTGAATTAAAAGTTTAACCATACTAATTAATTGAAACTCGTTGCATTAGCCAGTCAATTACATAAAGGAGACCACCTTGATAAAACAAATGAACGAGCCCCTTTAAAAAATGCATTCAAGCTTTGTGCTCAAGATGGGCCCAAATTCATGATGAGAAAAAATGCACAGGGGACTGAGTTCGAATACCCTTCAAATGGCCTTCGTAGGCCCAGTTTTATGCTCCAGATTGTCGTGCCAGTCAAAGAGCGTCAATCACTGACATTAACTTGGAACATAGACTCGAGTTGCCCAACTCAAACTTTGGTTTTTTAGAAAAAATTCAGCGCAAATTGAACATCTAAGTTTTCTACAATTTTTTGTCATCCAACTTGGATCCAATCTGCTCTTATAATGATCCAGCAATCAACTAGTGAATTACTGGGCTCCAAGGACAAGACTAAATAGTAAAAACAAATAACTATCCTTTGTAAATGTTTTCAGGCCCCAAAGCTAGTGAGCCCTAGCCTTGTATGAACAAGGTTGAGGATTCAGACTCGAGATCGAGTCTCTACCCCAGCAACGACCTTGTAAACTTAACCACGAATCAACAGTCCCTTTTTGACACTAGCATTAACCAATTCAAAAATAACATTCAAATTCATGCATCAACTCACAATGACTGGAGCACACAAAGATTTCATATTCATGCTCAACTCTAATTATACTGATTTTTGCAATTAATAATATATTCATATAATAAGAACTTACAAATGTATCATGTATCTTAAAATTGATTGATACTTCTAACAATAACAAAACCTAGGGAATTAACAAATAAAAATCAATAAATGCTAAATAACAGTCCCCTGGCAGTGTCAATATAGGACTCAAGGTCCATAGCACAATCTCACTTTAAACATGCTAAGATAAAGAAAATTAAAACCAAGCTGAGAAAGAAAAATAAAGAAAAGGAATATTTGATATCAGAACTTTTCATCTTTATTCGAAACAACTCATGAATCATTCTTTACATGCTCAAGATCAGGGGTATGTACCTGGAAATTTGAAACGAAAAGAAGTGAGGAAACAACAAAGATCAGCAGCAGGGAGTTCAAATAGGAAGAAGCAACAACAGAATCAGCTAAGCCCAGATTCAACCAGTCAAAATAGTGAAATCAGCTCAAGGAATTCAATAGAACAGTAAACCAACAACAAGGCTTGAAACAGAAGTTTTCAAAACCCAACTCTAATCCATTTCCACCCGAGGATGAGAAACTATTATTTTAAGAGGTTTTGTTCACCAAATGAAGTCAGAAAACTCAAAAATCGGTAGAGGTTGAATAATTTTTCTCAACAAATCATGCAACGAATTCAGAATTTTCAAGAAACCCCAGTCATTTTTTAGTTTTTTGGATATTATCTCTTAAAGTTTATTCTCTGTATCTTTCAATACTTTGAGAGTCTTCTTTCTATCTCTTTCAAGCTCTCTCTATTATTTTCTGTGTGTTTTCCTAAATTAGTTCATTTTTCCCCCAATATTTTCAGTGTCTCCTTTATCTATATGATTGCTATGTATATAAATATATGCAGCAAATTAGTGCACCTCCCATTACAAATGCCATTTTTCCATTTTTAATTAAATCCACTCAAATTTTAGTGCACTCCTAACCCTACCGCTTATTAGAAGCTTCCTAAGTAGGTAAACACTTCCCTTATTGAACAATTCTCAAACTACCCCTTAAAACCCCCTGTTAATTAATGTTGAAACTTATGGGTATGGGTCAAAGCTGACCCAAGGTCCAAACCTCAAATGAGTAGGAAAAAATTGAACCTATGGCCTGAACATCGTTCAGAGACCCATTTAGCTGAAAGAAACAGAGGGGGAAACAAATGAATCACTTTACAAGCCCAAAATCTAATTAATAATTAGCTCTCCTCTTAAGTTAAAATACTAAATTGAGATTAAAACTAAACTGCCAGTTTATTAACAATCTAACCTAAGCTATTTATCAGAAAAATTGTCATAAAATCAAGAAACAACAGAGGATATTGGTTAAGATTTTGAAAAGAAAAATTGAAGAAACGAACGAGATTAAATACACAAACACACACGAAAACAAACTGTCCCCAAGGGTAAACTAGACTTGAAACTGATTTCAGTCAGGGCATGCTAGAATAGACAAAGACAGAAGAATAGAACAAAGAAGAGGTGAAGCAGAAAAACGAACAAAAAGGCAAAAAAAAAAAAGAAACTTACCGATTTAGACCCGAAAACTAACGGAGACCAATGACTTAATCAAACTAATGTCGATCTCTTGTTCTTTGTTAAGAACAACTGACCGACACTAGTTTCATCGAGTCCTATCTTCAAAACTCGAAAGAACATCACTCCAAGATCGTGCATGTTACCAGGTTCGACAAAAAATGACTTTGTACTTTTTGGGGGTCAAACTTGGATTCAAGATTCGAAGAATTTGAAGTCGATTCGAGGGTAAAGGGTTGGATATTTGGGATGGGGATATGGATAGGGTTCTAGAGTGTAAGTTTGGTGAGGATTGGAGTGGTTTATGGCGTCGCCGCCGGCCTGAGATGGTGGGGAAAATAAGGGCGGCGGGTTATGGTCTCTAGGGTTTTGGATTTTGAGGGATATGAGAGATGATGGGTTCTAAGGTAGCAGGGTCCGGTTTCAGACACTTTTATAGTAAATAGATGACAAGTTCCGAGCTGTTGGATGATTGAAATCCAACGGCTGTGATTAAATCTAAGAGAAACGGGGTCGTTTGGTTAAGTGAGGGGAGGAAGACCGGGTATTGAGCGGGTTTTGGGCCAGGATTGTAGGTATTTGGACGAGTACAAGGGTATTTGCTTTGCTTTTCACTTTTTCTTAAAAAATCTTTCAAATTAAAACTAAAAATAACCTAAATTAATTACTTAATCTAATTATGCTTTCAAATTAAATTAATTAACTCCAAATAATAATTGCCACAAATAATTAAGAATCAAATTAAAGGAAAAACTACCAAAGCTCAAAAATTAAAAGTACAAAAATAACTATTTTTGTGATTTTTCCAATTCTTATAAAATAACTAATTTACTATTTAATTCAAAAATGCAAAGTTAAATCCTAAATGCAAATGCAACATATTGTTTTGTATTTTTTATTAATTAAATAAAATAAACATGGACAGACAAATGCAAACAATTGACAGAAAATTCACAAAATTGCAAACAATGGAAAAAATTATTTTGTTTTGAATTTGTAGGAGTAATTCATATTGGGCAAAAATCACGTGCTCATAACTTACGATTCTCGTTCCACCGCTCTAGGAACCTATCAGGATCATATTCAATGTGTTCAGTTTTGACAAAGAAGTATTTATGCCAAAACTTGCAACTTGCTCGGTCGTCAGTCTCCACTACCAGCGCCTTTGTTCCACGCTCAAATGCACCATAGTGTCCCCATAAAATCTAGGCAAGAACAAGTGCAAAAGGTGATGGACAGTAACCTCGCATCCCACCAACTCTGCATACTTTGTCAACATCAGAAGTTCCTTAAGCATGTATGGTGAGAGTTGCGCCGGTCAAACTTGATAGAATCTGAAGAACTCTTCCGCTAACGGAGGGAGGGGGAAAGAATAACCGATCATGAAGGGGTACTCATAAAAAGCGCAGTATATAGGTCTATGGACTTCCACAAAGTCCATTCCCGCTGGAACCATATCAACATGGGCGGGGATACTATACTTCGTACGGAGAGCATCAATATGAGCTTGGTCCGTTTCAGAAAATACGAGAGTAGGAGTAGGAGATCTTTGAGGAAGTCGCTTCGAGACGTGGGATGTCTCGGCAGCAGTTCTTCCACGTTGGGAAAGCTGCCTCCTCTCTTCCACCATCGTATCCTCATCGCTAGAGGGGAACGCCACCGACAACGGGGCAGCCTCAAAAACCCCCTTATGAGATCGATGTGCTCCATGCATTACTTCGATGGAAAAAGGATTAAAGTAGCAGAGAAAGTTGTAGGTGAAGAATGGGAGAAGAAGAAGTAAAAAGTTTTAAGAGAAAATGCGGGAAGGATGAGAAAGGATAACCGGAAATGAAATGACCAAGAGTATTTGAAGGCTGTAGATGGGCATCAAAATCGAAGCAATAAGCCATCAACCCTTGTCTCGAAAATATACATAATGATAGCGCACGTGGAGATGATGTCACTTATCAATAAAATACTTTATCCGGTGTCGTGTTCAGCACGCTGACCTCCCGTTATCGGCCAAGCCGTAACGCTTCGAAAGGCCAAATTTCTCCATAAGAGCGAGTGGTGTCCGCTTATCAAGTACATACTAAGCCGCAACCTCGACAAGCGGAGGGACTAACTGTTTGGGTCCAAATTTGGAGGACCACGACCGTTGACGAATAAGACCAACAACGAGATCCTCGTAGCTCGGTGTCTTGTGAAGGATAACAGACGAGCAGACATAGATTGTACGAGCCTTAAAATAGTGTAGGCCCAATAGGGGGTATTAGGAATATTCTTCGAATATTCCCCATAATAGGTTTTATAGGGTTCAAAAGGGATTTTTCCTTTATAAAAAGAACCTTAATAAGGGGACTTTTGGGATTTTGGAGAGGCTAAGAACACTGAATGTAATACTCTTATACAAAAATATTTAGTATCTTTAACATTCAGTACAGAATCGAGGAATATTAACCATCGCATACTTCTTATCTTTGGTTCTAGAGATTATTATTCTTAGCTAAGATTTACCCGATAATTTTCTTTGATTGATTTATTCAAAAACGTTACAATATCTTTTGAATCAAACACTTATACCTCTTGGTAAATAATTCAACCTTCAACCAAGAACTCCATTCAACATTTTTGGAGCATGAGTGTCAAAAGTTAATATTATACCAAATTTAAAAAATATGTACATAAAATATTTAGTTTTACGGAGAAATCATAGATTCACGTATATATAATTAAACCTATAAATTCGCCCATACGTGTGTGCCGGGCCGACTACAATGTTATGGAAGGTAAGGCTTGTGCCTTAGGCCCCCAAATTTTGGGAGCCCCATTTTAAAACTAATAGGTTTTATGTATTTAAAAATAATATTTAGTACTTTCAATATAAAAGTAGAATTTCTAAGATAAAAAGAAAGAAAATTTTTTAGATATATAAATATTGTAGTAGTAACTTAACTTACTTAAAAATGGGTAGATGAATAATTTTTCTAACGTTTCAATTTTTCACTTTTTACTCCTTCATTAGGTAGCGTGTAGAAAATTTACTCTCTTCCTTAATTTGTTCAAGTCAATGTTTCTTATTTCCATTCTTTTCATATTTTGAAAACTCTACATATTTTCTGTTTTCTCTTTCATATTCTTAGCTTGCCTTCTGTCACCAAGATTTCATAGGTTCAAGTGTTCAACAATACTTTTAAACTTCCAATAGTTCTATATATCTATTGCTCTATAAAATCTTATCTAAGATCAACAATTTATTAAGAAAGATTAAATGATCAATTGACTATATTATCAATTGAAAATGAATTATTAGAAAAAACCGATTATAAGAAAGATTATTAACAATTGTATCTAAAAGTTAGAAGAATAGACTTCAAATAAAAATAATCTCATAATTTTCTTTTAAAAATTTAGACCTCATATTAAACTTTGGCTTTAGGCCCCATGTATTCTTGAGCCGCCCTGTGAGTGATCCACACTTTAGTACAATTTTTTGGTTGGAGAAGAAATATAAGTAGAACAGGAATAAGACAAGTGAGGCTTGCTCAGTTGGTAAAAGCACCTCCACCCACGACTGTTAGGTCCTGGGTTCGAGTCACGCCGGAGAGGAAGTGTGAAAACACTATAGATCTTCCTAATTTGGGAGGAGTTTAAAAAAAGTAAAACAAGAATAAGTATTTGCGTAATTGTTGTATCAGAACAACGTTATCATGTCAAAATAAAGAAAAACAAATACAAAAAGCTAGTACATTAGTTATCACTATTATATACCTTTGTCTTTATTAATTAAAGGTGAGTCAAGGTTATAATTTTATGTATTTAAAATTTTATAACAATGATTTTGTATGCTAATGATTGGATTCCAAATTTAATATGTAAATATATTTAATAAAATTTTAAATACAAATATATTGTTTGAACAAATATTACTAAATTTGACTAAACTCGTATATATGGACTTTTACCTCCGACCCGAGCACGATAAAAGTCAATTAACTCCACCACAAAATCCCTTTTTATTGCATGGGGAAAATGCATGGATATGCATCTGATCACCTAATGGATTAGACAAAGGACCACGCAGCAATTGGTTTTTTTTAATATCTAAACGAAATCATAAAGTAACTTACATGGTTTTAATTAAGTCAAAGCTTATATGTTTGAGGTCTCAACCTCTCCACTTGACTTGGGTTTACCAATTCATGAGTTGTTAATCATTGACTAGATGTATATAGAGGCAGACATATGTATTGAGCAGATGGGACATCGAACTCCATTAACCTCGGTAGATTTTTGAACACTTTGCTTGGAGCCATTATGTTTAAATGTCCGATGAGGACATTGAGAAGTTCGCTTATATGCTCCCTTCACCTTCAAATTTTGAATCCGCCTCCTTCGAATATAAATTTTTATCACTAATGAAGTTAGTTTTTTTTTATTTAATGAAATTCAAAGCCTATTGACTAACTAAAACAAATTCGGATCGATTAGACCAATTAAAGGGGTTAAACGCTCCCCAATGATAGGTTCTTATTTCTTCATGCCCAAAGCTCAAATCTAAGACCTCTTGTTAAGATTGGATGGATCACAATTATGTCACACCCATTTATGGTCTATAAATGTGATAACTAAGTTGTACGGTTTTTTTAGTACTAGGATGATTTTGGACTATGATAATGCGTGACAAAATCGTCATGGATATTACAGTAGAATGTAGCACCCCTACTTTTACCCCCCCCCCCCCCAAGGTGATCGAACTTTTATATATATATATATATAAAACGCTTCTTATAAAGAAATACTTAATTTTGATGTGGCATATGCGTTATGGATAATATCTCAAATTTTCTTTATCAATTTATTATTGGGAGTGAATTGTTGACCAAAATAAAAGAATTATTGTAACTTATGCATTGACATAAATATTAATAAGACTCCTAGCTAGCGTAACGTATTGGCTATTAAATCTTATCCTTAATTATACTTTTCATATTTACCCTTTTATGCTTTAGCTTAGTTGTCTTATTAGTTGGGCCCTTAAGCCTCTCTGTCAAAAACATAAAAATTGTACGGGGTGTCCTATTTGGTCGCCCTAATTTAACCTATATTTATTTTTAAATTAGTTTTTAACTTGTACTCAGTTTTTAAACAACTTCAGTCCCTTTCTCCCCCTCCTTCTCCTCCTTCGTTTTCTGCTTCTTCTATTAACAACTGAAAGACCTTGAGAAAAAATTCCAGCTTATTTTGCAAGAGTACTTCAACTGATAAAAAATCATCTTTTGAGATGAACAAAACATCACCATACTTCCATATGTCTCAAGTCAAATATTGTTGTATTATCAGAGAATTGACTGTATTGTCTCAGCGTAACTCAAAAGGAAAGTAATATTATATTTATATTCTTTATAACTGTATTGGAAAAAAACTGAATTTATATTAAAGATGACGTGGCATGACACGTGGATTGGTCAAAAGGTCAACAGG
>MDKF011043514.1:0-12220 GCA_026770625.1 Nicotiana glauca | reverse complement strand
TATATATCATCAAAACAACATAAAAATGTGATTATTTAGGGCGTGATTATAGTCAAATTCACCTATTATCACCCCACATATGAGATTGCACTAAATTTGTTGTAGTTGCAATTAGTGAAATTTGAAACTCTAGGATAATGACTATTTTTCAAAGATAAAGACCAAAAAATGGCCAGTAAACACTAAGAAAAGTGAAAAAAGGTTGACCAATTGGATAGATATCAAGCGTTGAGCCGAAGATATATCAAATTCTTCGATTTAACTTCCCTTTCAGTGTCCTAATTTATAGGATATTCCCTCCTCACAATAAGTTTAGCACCACTCATTTTATTTGTATGATTTAATTGTTCTTTCTATAAGGTAAGTTTTATAGACTAGTGGTTAGGCCTGCCATATTGTATAGGACCGAGTGTTGGCCGGTTAAGAACTTACATATCCAGAAGATGAAAGTTGCAGAGATGAGGATGTTGAGGTGGATGTGCGGGCATACAAGGATGGATAAGATTAGGAATGAAGATATTCGAGAGAAGGTGGGTGTGGCCCCCATGGAGGACAAGATGCGGGAAGCAAGACTCGGATAGTTCGAGCACATTCAGAGGAGGAGCACTGATGCACCGGTGAGAAGGTGTGAGCGACTGGCTATGGTGGCACGAGGAGAGGTAGAGGGAGACCTAAGAAGTATTAGGGAGAGGTGATCAGGTAGGACATGACGCAACTTAGGATTACAGAGAACATGGCCCTTAACAGGGAATTGTGGAGGTCGAGCATTAAAGTTATAGGTTAAAGAAAAATTGTAAATATTTCTACAGCGCAGTAGAGTGAGACTAGCCAGTTATGATTTAGTCTTAGGATTCTACTGATCAGCTACTGATGATGGACTTTATCTGTTGGTTATTAGTATACTTTTCATCTTTTTCGTATTTTCTATATTGTTGTTATTTGTTATTTTATGTTATTTTATATTATGTTATATATTTTATATTATTTTATGTTATTTTATTATGAGTCTATTGATAGTACTAATATATCTTCTCTTGTTGTTTTCTTGAGCCGAGGGTCTCCTGGAAACAACCTCTCTGCCCCTCAGGATAGGGGTAAGGTCTGCGTACATATTACCCTCTCCAGACCTTACTTATGGAATTATACTGAATTGTTGTTGTTGTAATTTTTCTTTCTATAGACCCACTTGATTTAACAAATAAAGTAGTTGTTTGGTGAAAGAGCGTTCTCAGTATTTTGTGCTCTTTAGCTTAGGTTTTTAAAAGGGTCTTCGTTTTTTCTCTCATACAGGCTGTCCAGCAATCAAATAGTGCCACATATGTTGAGATGGAGGAAGTAGTCTCTCCAAAAATCAGCCACTCCTTCACATTTTAATTGTCGCTTTAGCTTAAAAAATTTGTCCCAATATAATAATCATTTTAGGAATTCAAGACTAAATTTATTATTATTTCCAACAATACTCTTAATAATAAAGAAGTAGTAGTTCATTTTATTATTCAATTCTCAAAAAGCATTTAATGAAGATAACTTGGTAAATCATTCTTTGTATTTATTATTTTCTTAAGAGACCCGAAGAGAGTTAAAACAACAGTTAAAATGGGACGGAGAGAGTGTTATATTTTGAACTATTCCACTAATTAATTAGTTTGTACGACTTCCACAATTTTTTAAAATTCAAATTCATTTCACTTATCAGATTTAAGCTTTAACGTAATTAATGTTATCTCTATCAAATTTCACAAATATATAATCTTTTAAACTTTGTGTCCAGTGAAAAGTAGATGAAGAAAATACCATCTTAACAAGCATAATTGACTTATAATATTCTTGATTTATTTCCCTTTCTCCTGCTTACCCTCCCTTTAGCCCCAACCAAACAAAACAAAGTCTAGTTCAATATCCTTAGGTTACAACTATGGTCTAGTTTCAGACACACCAATTCTTGACGTACGACATATTATTTTTGTTCTGTCAAATAAAAGGAATTTTAACTCCCTAGTCTTAACACAACTGGAGAACATGATGCCTCAATAATCAGGCATTGTACTAAATATTCAAAACCTTTTCCAACTGAAAGGAATTTATCCTTTGTTTTTTGGTTCCCAATCGGCGTTTGGTATTCGCATTGGGACTCGATTAAATTCTGATTCTCCATATAAGTCCCATATTAAAGGTGGAGTGATCCCTAACAAAGGCAATCTCATACTCAAAGTTCGAACCTGAAATCTCTAGTTAAGATAAGTAGTACTTACTATTCCATCACAAGCCTTACTGACAAGGGAATTTATTCTATTTGCCAGATAAGTCATAAGGAAGATAGAACCAAGTTGTTGATAATATGGCCCTACTCACACATGATCTTGTTCAACCTAATGTTGTATCTGCTACAAAGCCAAATACAGATTTAATTGAACTCAATATTTTTTATACGGAACATAAATATAAATCACTAAAATTTTACCGAATACTAAGTTATGAATCCATAATTGCGAAAGTGCAATGCGTTTACTTAGGAAAATAAATATTAAGACCCATTAAATTTAAATTCTGAATTTACTTTTATAGATTATATTATTTCCATAGATTCACATGATTACCAAAAATATCTTCCACAAATGGGGGGAGGAGCTTTAGGTGATCTCTTATCTATTCAAGAAAATGGACTAACATACATGAATTTCACTTTATATTAGACAATCAAGATATGGAGTCTTGGCTTTGATGTGACCTAATTCCAATGTTTTTATAGTAACATCTTTAATATCCAAAGTCATTGAGATTGGGATCTTTTTCTCTCTCATTTGATTCTTTTTCTTTGAGAAGTACACTAGTTTCTTGCAAAATTATTCCCTCCAGTCAATTTTGATTGATGTTTTGATTATTTTTACATATACTAAGAAATTCATCTTTTAATATTAATTAACAATAAAATTAACATTATAAATTTTAATTTTTTTATTATAAATATAACAAATACTCCTAACTTCTTTACATCAAGGGCAACTTTGAAAAAAAGAAATTAATTCCTTCTTGATATCTGAAAAATCAAATATTGTAGATTACAAAAAAAATCAAAAAATTAATTAAAGTGAACCGGAAGGAGCATATAATAACAAAAATATGATGCCCTTTTTTAGACTTGATCGTTTTTTTCCTGGATATTAAGGAAATCATTCGAATGATCGATGTATTGAAAATGTTTGTGTTCGATAGACATTTTTTTTATGATAATTAGTTTTAAAATCTGTAGCATGTACATACAACCAGCAATTATTATGATGGAGTGATAAGTATCCTTCATCCTTAACCTGACGTTTCGGGTTCGAACCGTGGGTATAAATTCGTCTTTGTTAGAAAACACTTTACCCTTTTAGTGTAGGACATTTCTGTGCAAAATCAAATTTAATCGGACCCTAATACAGATATCAGATATCGATGGGAAACCAAAAATAGATACGTACAAATATATCACATCTTTTGAAAGTAGTATGCGTTTTATTATCATATTCTCAAGTTGCTTCCATAGAATACTGTAGATTTCATAAATGCAACTTTTGGCACAAACTAAAATTACTAGTCAAACAATTTCACAAGAATCTTCCTAAAGCATATATGCATTTTTGCTCCTAATTTAGGACGAGAGATTAATTTTACATTTGCTTAAATAGCACCCCACATGAGTATATAAGTAAAATAAATGTGCATGTGTACGTATATGAAATTTTTAACAATAAATAATCAGAATATGTGTCCAAAAGAAGGCTCACTAGTCAGAGAAAGGGGTTCTGGGACAGAGATGAAATGACAAGAAATGAAATGAATGCCAAGCAGACATGATTTTGACATTTCAGATTCTATGCTACAGTCCTTTGTATTCACATTTCTCTCTCTCTCTATCTACAATAGTAGTAGGAGTAATATTTTTCTCTCTCTGTCAACAATATTTTGTTGGTTTTCATTCAATATTCAATAGTTACTGTGGAATCCAACTAATTATTCTGGATTTGCATCGAAAATTTTACTTTGAAGCAAAACTCCTTATACTAAAGATGGTTTCATTCTTAATATTCGAATTTACAATAACAATAACATATTCAGTATGATTCTATGAGTGAGGTATGAGAACGATAATATGTACTCAAACCTTAACTCTACCTTACATAAGCAGTAACAAAGGCGTAAGCAGTAACAAAGGCAGGATTTCCATTAAAGGGTTTCAAAAAAAGTTAAAAAATGATATATCTAGTTAAAATCTAACCAATGATCTTACAAAAATTTTGAACTCCTTTCACCACTAAGCTATGCTTTTGGGCTATGTCAAAGGTATTAAAAACATAATATATAAAGATAAAAAATAAATTTAATCTTATATATACAGTATAATTTTGTAACAAAGAGGGATCGAATGAACCATTCTGTCCCTAAATCCGTCCCTATTTCTTCTAGTATTTAATATGGTACTCTATTTGTGTAAGTTCATCTAACTTGTAATCCAACTTTGCAGATCCCAAGGAGACTTTGTCTCAATCATTCGTTATATTTTTTACTGCCTCTCTTGTTAGTTATATATATATATATATATATTTCTCTCTTAAATTCGTACTTGTGCTTTCACATGTATAAATGCAAAGGTCTCATCCTTTGGTCTATAAGTCATCAACCAAAGGGTTCAAAGATGCTAATAGCTAAATGGACCTACATGTTTATAACCACATATGTACTTCATAATTTCTTTTCATGCCAACCATTTAATATTGTTTCATCTGTACTTCCTATTCTCCCTCGTTTCATTTTAATTGGATACAAAAATTTAAAATATAAAAAATATTTTATAACTAAAAATGTATATAAATATATCAAAAATACCTTTTAAATCGTATGATTTCCCATAAGGAAACTGAATGTCATTAAAAATATTGGAATTTAAAACTTACTCATCATTAGAAAGTGGTATTGTTTTCAAATAAATAAACACAAACAATAAGACGGAGAGAGTATTTTTTTTAACTTTTTATTAATCATGGTGGTATTCATTTCCTTTTCTCCTTTTGTTGTTGGAGTTCCGGTGACGACCCAAAGGGTCATCACTTGTTTCCTTACCCCTTCTGTGCTTTCGAGGCCTTGAAAACTTCATTTTAGTCACTTTAATTTGCGTGCGCAGTCCGGGCGTGTAGCCGGGAAAGCCTAAATGTGAAATTCCGTAAAAAATGCTAAAATTTGGTATTAAAATGAATAAGTTTGACTTTGGTCAATATTTTGGGTAAACGGACCGGACTCGGACCCGTGATTTGACGGTCCCAGAGGGTTCGTAGAAAAATATGGGACTTGGGTGTATGTCCGAAATCAAATTCCGAGGTCCCAAGCCCGAGAAATAAATTTTTGAGTAAAATTATTTTTCTGAAATTATTAAGGAAAATTGAAATGAAAATCGATTAGAATGTGTTGGTATCGGGCCCGTATTTTGGTTCCGGCACCCGATACAGGTCTTATATGTGATTTAAGATATTTATGTGAAGTTTGGTTGCAATCGGACGTCGTTTGACGTGTTTCAGACTTAAAACTCTAAAGTGGAAAGTCAATGAAGTTTGATGAAAAACTAGTGATTTTGAGGTTTGATTCATTGATTTCGATATTATTTTGGCGATTTGATCGCACGGTTAAGTTCGTAGGATGTTCTTGAGTTAGTGTATGCGTTTGGTTAGGAGCCCCGAGGGCTCGGGAGTGTTTCGGAGGTTCCGGGGTGGTTTAGGACTTAGAAAAGTTGCAGAAAAGTCTGCAACAGGTGCCCAGTTATTTCCTTCTTCGCAATCACACCCTCTCTCCCGCATTCGCGAAGCCTCAGAATTTTCTTCATCGCGTTTGCGTAAAGTATACCTTGTTCGCGTAAGCCAAGTTTGGGACCCCTGTATTTTTCCTCTTCGCGTTCGCATCTTCCCAATCGTGAATGCGTAGCCTTGCAGCCTTCTTCATCGCGTTCGCGTGGGCCTTCACGCGTTCGCATAGAACAAATCCCTGGACCCCTAACTTTTCTCTTTCGCGTTCGCATCTTCCCAATCGCGAACTCGTAGCCCTGCCCAGTTACCCTTCGCGAACGCGAAGGGTAAATTTCGTCCAGTTATATTTAATTCCCAAAACAGTGTAGTCACGGACCATTCACAAAAACATACGAGTTTCATCTTCTCCAAGGTCGTTAGGCGTCCATTGAAGCCCCTTTTTCTTCAAGACCACCTGGGTTAGTAAATTTCAACTTATTTTCTTTATTTTTCCATCATTAATTATTGAATTCCTAAGCTTAAATCATGTAGTTTAGGGTGGAATTGGGGAAAATGGGTAGAGTTAGGGTTTTCTATATTTTCTTGATTTAGACCTCGTTTTGGAGTCGAAGTTGAAAACAAATTATATAGTCGGGCTCATGAGTAAATAGGGGATTTGATTTTGGTCCGAACCTCGTATTTTGACCAAGCGGGCCCGGGGGCAATTTTGGAATTTTTGGGAAGAAAGCTTGAAAATCTATAAATAAGCATTGGGTTTGATTTGTTTAGCACATATTGATACTATGGAAACATTATTGTATAGATTTGAATGAGTTGGAGCCAAATTCGAGAGGGAAAGCGGTTATTGTGGATTGATTCGGCCGTGGAAGTCGAGGTAAGTGTTTGGTTTAACCCTAGCTTGAGGGAATATGAGTTGAGTCTTATTTTGCTACTTGCTAATTGATGAGTACGATGTATAGGCATGGTGATGAGTATCTATACATTGGTGTCTAGCATGACCGTGAGTCTTAATTTTGTTAATTGTGTACCCTTGGTTGATCCTATAAAAGTTGCGACTGAATATTGATATTTGTTGTGCCAAGAAGAAGTTGAATAGGATTGGTTATAGATGACCCTCCCTTGTCGGGATAGTTGATTTGATATTCTTCTTCCCTTGCCGGGAAAACATTATATTATCTTGTTTCCTTGCCGGGATTTTCTTTGTGATACTGTGTTAGATTGAAATGGGAGCGAGTGGTACGCCTACCATGCATGATATATTAAAATGTGAGCGAGTGGTACGCCTAACACACATGATATATTGAAATGGGAGCGAGTGGTACGCCTACCACACATGATATATTGAAATGGGAGCGAGTGGTACGCCTACCACACATGATATATTGAAATGGGAGCGAGTGGTACGCCTACCACACCTGACATATTGAAATGGGAGCGAGTAGTACGCCTACCACGAGTGATGTTGAAATTGGAGCGGGTGGTACGCCTACAACAAGATATTGAGAAATGGGATCGGGTTGCACGCCTGCAACCAGATGAGTGGAATATAAAAGTTGCCTTGTCTTTTCATTATTGCTAGAAGTTAAACTGTAGATGTACGTACCATTATTTCCTGATATTTTGTTTCTATCTGTTACCCCTGAAGCATTGTCCCTTCCCTAGTTAAAATTGTTATGAACCTGCTACTTTTCCGTTGTACTCGTATATACATCTGCACAGGATTATCTGAAGTTTGGTCCTACCCTTGTCACTACTTTGCCGGGGTTAGGCTAGACACTTACCAGCACATGGGGTCGGTTGTGTTGATGCTACACTCTGTGCATTTTTGTACAGGTCCAGGTTTCGAGCAGCAGCAGTAGCAACATTTGCACGGGAGAAGGTTTTCAGTATCGTGAGACCCGAGGTAGCCTTGCAGGCATCCGCAGGCCCGACGTCTCTCTCTTATTCTCTTTTTTAGACTTTTGCCTCCTTGTATTCGAGACAAACAAATTTATGTTTCTTTCAGACTTTGTATTTAGTACTTCATAGATGTTCGTGAGTATGTGACTCTAGTTCTTGGGTAGAGATTATGTTGGAATTCAGTATCTTGTTTAGCAATTTAAATTTAAGACTTTCGCTTATTATTATTGACTTCTCATTGTTTAAATATTATTGTCGAAGGATTGTTTATTAAAGAAAAAGTAACTAGAATTGGCTTGCCTAGCTTCTACGAGTAGGCGCCATCACGACTCCCGAGGGTGAAAAATCCGGGTCGTGACAAGTTGGTATCAGAGCACTAGGTTACATAGGTCTCACAACTCATGGACAAACTTAGTAGAGTTTGAGGAATCGGTACGAAGACGTCTATATTTATCCCCCAGAGGCTACAGAGTTAGGAAAAACTTCTCATTTGTTCTTTCTTGTCGTGTGGTTCTATTTCTCAAATACCGATTGAATTTCTACTCTGTTCTTCCGTAGATGGTGAGAACACGCGCTTCCTCACCTACTGCTCAGCAGTCCGAGTCCCCAGTAGCAGCCCTAGTGGCGGAGCCTCAGGTTGATTTTGAGGAGGAGGTTCCAATCCCAGCAGTCCCAATGGGCCCAGCTCACGTCCCAGAGGGGTTCATTGCCACCCCAATTCTTCAGGATGCTCTAGTCCGATTGGTAGGCCTCATAGAGGGTGTCATTCGAGCGGGTTTTCTTCCAGTAGTTCAGCCAGCGGTGGCAGTTCAGCCGGGTATAGTGGCTCAGGTCGGGAGTGAGATCACTTTTCGGGAGGCGGCCAATGTGGGCCGTAGAGTTGAGATGGTTCTGCCATAGGGAGGTGGTCATGGGTCGGATAAGAGGCCCCACCATGTAGGCAGATTCAGTGGTACCTCGTCAGGAGGTAGAGGTTCTTATGGTAGAGGCCATCCTCCTAGGCCCTTTCAATTAGCTCTCCAGGTCACTAATGGTACTTTAAGTGGCCATTTAGGTCGACAGGGTCAGTCTCAGATTCCTCAGCTACATCATTCGCGTGGATGCTATGAGTGTGGTGAGCATGGTCATCTCAGGAGGGTTTGCCCGAGGTTGAGGGGTGCTCAATCGTAGAAGTCGAGGTCTTGCCATGCTTGTGGTGACCCAAGGCACATTGTCAAATTTTGCCCTCGAGCGTCGAGCAGCTTCCAGCATCAGAGTTCTCGTACTAGGATTCAAGCACCAGAGGTTCCACAGCCTGCCCAGCCAGCTAGGGGCGGTGGCAGGGGTGTTAGAGGTGGAGATAGAGGTCATAGAGGTGGAGCTCAGGCCGCCAGAGGTGCAGGCCGGCCAGCAGCTAGGCCACAAGTTGAGTCTTCAGATGTAGACATTACAGGTACCATTCTAGTTTGTGATAGAAATGCCTCAGTGCTATTTGACCCTGGGTCTACGTATTCATATGTGTCATCTTACTTTGTACCATACCTGGTCATGCCTAGTGATGCTTTGATTATTTCTGTTTATGTATCTACACCGGTGGGTGGTTCTATTGTGTTTGATCGATGTTCATCGCTCTTATGTTTTGGAGATTGGGGGTCTTAAGACCCGTGTTGATTTGTTGCTTCTATACATGGTGGATTGGTTGTCCCCGTATCATGCTATCTTGGATTGCCATACCAAATCCTTGACCTTAGTTTTATCGGTTATGCTGCTTGACAGGGATATCAACCTTTGTATTGATTTGGCTCTGGGCACTTAGCCCATTTCTATCCCACTGTATCGCATGGCCCCGCCAGAGTTGAGAGAGTTAAAAGACCAGTTGCAGGATTTGCTTGAGCAGAGTTTCATTAGATCTAGTGTTTCACCTTGGGGCGCGCCAGTGTTATTTGTCAAGAAGAAGGACTGATTGATGAGGATGTGCATATATTACCGGCAATTGAACAAGGTAACGAATAAGAACAAGTATCCACTGTCGAGGATTGATTATTTGTTCGACCAGCTTCAGGGTGCCAGAGTATTCTCCAAGATTGACTTGAGGTCTGGCTACCATCAGTTGAGGATTAGGGCATCCGATGTCCCTAAGACAGCTTTCCGAACTCAGTATGGGCATTATGAGTTCCTGGTCATGTAATTTGGGTTGACCAATGCCCCAGCAACATTCATGGAGTTGATGAACCGAGTGTTCATCCCATACTTGGACATGTTCGTGATAGTCTTTATTGATGATATTTTGGTGTACTCCCACAGCAAGGAGGAGCACGAGCAGCACCTTAGAGTGGTTCTTCAGACTCTGAGGGATAGTCAGTTATATGCCAAGTTCTCCAAGTGTGAGTTTTGGATAAGTTCAGTAGCATTTCTGGGTCACATTGTATTAGCAGAGTGTATTCAGGCAGACCTGAAAAAGATTGAGGCAGTCAAGCACTGTCCTAGACCAGTATCAGCTACAGAGATTCAAAGTTTCTTGGGGTTGGCAGGCTACTATCGACGGTTTGTAGAGGGATTTTCATCTATTGCAGCTCCGACGACCAGATTGACCCAGAAGGGTGCCCAGTACAGATGGTCGGATGAGTGTGAGGTGAGCTTTCAGAAGCTCAAGATAGCTCTGACAACGACACCGGTGTTGGTTTTGCCCGTTGGATCAGGGCCTTATACAGTCTATTGTGATGCTTCTCGTATTGGGCTTGGTGCAGTATTGATGCAGGGTGGCAAGGTTATTGCCTATGCTTCGAGGCAGTTGAAGATTCATAAGAAGAATTATCTGATGCATGATCTAGAGTTAGTAGCTATTGTTCACGCCTTGAAGATTTGGAGGCACTATTTGTATGGCATGGGATGTGAGGTGTTCACTGACCACAAGAGTCTTCAGTACTTGTTCAAGCAAAAGGATTTGAATTTGAGGCAGAGGAGGTGGTTGGAGTTGTTGAAAGATTATGATGTCACCATTTTATACCATCCGGGGAAGGCCAATGTGGTGGCCGATGCTTTGAGTAGGAAGTCAGCTAGTATGGGCAGTCTTGCTTATATTCCAGTCAGTCAGAGGCCGCTTGCTTTGGATGTTCAGGCCCTAGCCAATCAGTTCGTGAGACTGGATATTTCTGAGCCCAGTCGTGTGTTGGCTTTCACGATCGCTCGTTCTTCATAATTGGAGCGTATCCGTTATCGGTAGTTTGATGATCCCCATTTGTGTGTCCTCAGGGACACGGTGCAGCGTGGAGGTGCCCATCAGGTTACCTTAGATGCACATGGAGTTTTGAGATTGCAGGGGCGAGTTTGCATGCCCAATATGGATGGACTTCAAGAGTTGATTTTAGAGGAGGCCCGTAGTTCCCGATACTCTATTTATCCAGGCGCCACGAAGATTTATCAGGACTTGCGGAAGCATTATTGGTGGCACAGAATGAAGAAGGATATTATAACATATGTGGCTCGTTGTTTGAACTGTCAGCAGGTTAATTTTAGAGGAGGCCCGTAGTTCCCGATACTCTATTTATCCAGGCGCCACGAAGATGTATCAGGACTTGCGGCAGCATTATTGGTGGCGCAGAATAAAGAAGGATATTATAACATATGTGGCTCGTTGTTTGAACTGTCAGCAGGTTAAGTACGAGCATCAGAGTCCTAGTGGTTTGTTTCAAAGGATTGAGCTTCCCGAGTGGAAATGGGAGAGGATCACTATGGACTTCGTTACTGGACTTCCGTTGACTCGGAAGAAGTTCGACGCAGTTTGGGTCATTGTGGATAGGCTGACCAAGTCAGCGCATTTCATTCCTGTAGCTGAGATTTATATCTGAGAGATTGTTCGCCTTCATGGTGTGCCGATATCTATCATTTTAGACCGCGTACGCAGTTTACCTCACGCTTATGAGGCGCAGTTCAGCGAGAGTTGGGCACACGGGTTGAGTTGAGCACAACATTTCATCCTCAGATGGACGATCAGTTCGAGAGGGCTATTTAGATTTTGGAGGATATGCTTCGGGCTTATGTTATTGACTTTGGAGGTTCGTGGGATCAGTTCTTGCCTTTAGCGGAGTTTGTCTCCAGCAACAACTACCAGTTGAGCATCCACATGGCTCCTTATGAGGCTTTATATGGTAGGCGGTGTCGGTCTCCGATTGGGTGGTTTGAGCCGGGAGAGGCTCGGTTGATAGGTATGGATTTGGTTCAGGAGGCTTTGGACAAGGTCAAGATCATTCAGGACAGGCTTCGTTTGGCTCAGTCACGATAAAAGAGTTATGAAGATCGTAAGTTTCGGGATGTAGATTTCATGATTGGTGAGCGGGTCTCGCTCCGAGTGTCGCCTATAATGGGCGTGATGAGATTTGGGAAGAGGGGCAAGCTTAGACCTAAGTTCATTGGGCCATTTGAGATCCTTGATTGAGTGGGAGAGGTGGCTTGCAGACTTGTATTTCTGCCTAGCTTATCAGCCGTGCGCCTAGTTTTCATGTATCCATGCTTCAGAGGTATCACGGCGATCCAGCCCACGTGTTAGATTTTAGCACTGTCCAGTTGGA